>LPNX010063971.1:157005-193139 GCA_001517045.1 Pseudotsuga menziesii
GTACCTACGATAATCGACCCAATGGCGATACTCGCTGCTGATTAGCTAATCTTAGGTGGATAGGTGATAGGGATAACTGAGGACTACTTATTTGTTCCCATGTCTGCTTGGTTAGAACATTCACCTCGGATCCCAGGTCTAAGACAACTTCATCCATTTCAAACTCACCGATCTGGGCTGTGAATTTCATCTCTCTTCCTGTCCTTGCATGTCTTGTAATATTATGGACAGCACGGTGTGCACTGTCCGAGAGAGAGGGTTGCTGACACTGATCTATCATACGCTGTAGCTCACCAACAGCTTTATCATTTCTCAGGAGTTTCAAGCAGCTGTGCAGGAAGGCTTGTATACTTCCTGTCGATTCATCCTCGTCACATCTTCCGGATGTGGTAGCCTGTTGTGCCTGCTCAGGGTTATCGCTACAAGGTACTTGCTGCGGTATGCCCCTAGACGGCGGTACCTGCGGTCCTGCTAGTGTAGGTTCATCAAAGGAAGCCTTAGCTTCATGAAAGGTCTCCTTATTCTTCTGTAGGTTGAGTGCAGTTGCTTTAGTAGGAGCTCTGCGCACCCACCCCTGACTTGTGTTCTGTCCGGTCTCCTGCGATGTGCCACTGCTGGAAGCACCGCTCCGAGTCACAATGTTAACTGCTGGTTCCGGTTCCTTAGGTTCAGGAGCAATAAGCTGGATGTTCTGGTGTGCAACTGGTTTAGGATCTCCGATCTTAGCTATCAAGATGGGACACTCTTCTATGGTATGATCGTAAGATTTGCAGTAATTACAAGTAGTAGTGGCGTTCTGGCAGTCCCTAGCATAGTGTCCGACAATTCCACAATTATAACAAGTGACTGGTCCACGACCTTGACCAAAACCTCCTTCTCTTGCGAAGCCTCCTCCATGGCCTCGTCCTCTGAATCCTCCTCCTTGGCCTCCATACGTCTGAGCCGGCTGTGGTCCTGTTGCTGGACCCTGTGTGTCTGCTTGGACTCTGTACACATCCTGTGTTCTTTCTGACAGGAGATCATAAGCTCGGAAATCTTGTGGATCATGCCCGACGGATTTATAGAAGATACAATAGAGATTTTTAGGTGTCTGTACATACTTTTGAAGCAAAGGGAATTGCTGAGGTGGATGTCCTTGAGTTCTACATATTTCACACCATGGCCCTTGTGTTCGTGGTAAGGGGTTAGGAGCCCCTGACGCTAAATATTCTGCAAAGACTGGACAGTTGTCTTTACTGTGGCCCTGTTCTCTGCACTTTATGCACCATATGTCTTGCATAGCCTCTTTCCCTTTTTTAAGTTCGTGTATCTGTAAGGTGAGGTTGGCCAACTGGGTCTGTAGAGTTGTCATCCCTGTACTGTTTTCTGCTAAAGGTGAAGCCTCTAGTTTCATTGCCATCTCCAGTTCCTCATCTTGAGTAGTGAGTTTCTGTTGCATTAGTGGCATTCTGATATGAGGGAGCAACGCTGCAATAAACCATTCTTTATGCTGCTCCGGCGCAAACTCAAAACTTACTTGGTCGATAAGAGCTTTGAATTTCTGGTCAAAGTCCCATACTGACTCTGATGGTAGCTGTTTAATATCCTTAAGCTCTGTAATGCACTGAGACTTAGATTTAGGTTTCTTGAACTCTTTAATCATGGCGTTCTTGACCTGGGCGAGCGTCTTGGGTAATGTAGTATACTTTATGTACCATGTCAAGGCTCTGTCTCTGAGTGTGGTAACCAACTGTACAAGTTTAAGGTTATCATCATTGATTGTTTTAATGGTCCACATAGCTTCACATAGGAACCAATGTTGTTCAAGGTCTTCTGCTCCTGTACCTTTAAAAATAGGTAGCTTCATGTCGTCTCCCATTCTATTTCTCTGTGGTGGGTTTTGACTGACTGGAGTACTACCACTCAGCGGTGTAGGTGAAGGTGCTGTAACGGGAGTAGGTACTGACTATGAACTACTAGATGGAGTACCTACGGGATTATTCTGAGTCCCTGTCTGCTTCTGTGGAGTATAGGGGTGGTAAGGGATACCCCCCTCTGGTTCTTCGATGGTGCTAGGGCTCTGCTGTCTAATACTGTTTGAACTGTCTTCAAATATAGGAGAACTAAATGCTACTTTATACTTCTTTCCACTCCGTGTTCGTCCAATGTCATCAAAATCACTTTCAAACTCTTGTGACATTACTAGCTTTACTTATTCATCTGAGACTAGATCCATTGTTCCTTTTTCATATAGCAGCATATTAAGGGACAAGTTTAGAGATATTAGGTACTTACCGTGATATCCTTTGAAGAAGTATCGTTCGGATGCGCTGAAGCTCTTTCTCTGGTCAACTGCAAACTCTGTAACGTAGCCTTCTAGCACACTAGTAAGCCAGAAGTCCACTTCTCTCGTAATCGGATTGTCAAGGTTCTGTACGGTCTGAATCAACTCCGGTGTCCAGACGATGTTTCTTTTCTTCTTGAATGTGTTGCTATCTGTCAACTTGGATAACCAATCGAAAAGCTCGTTTCCGTAGGTTACAAAAAATATAGCGTGTATGTCTGAAGCGATATGCTTCTCTAGCCAGGCCTTTGTGCTTAGTCTCGGACTCCTATTCTCTTTCTTGGTGAACTCCCTTAAGTCTGAATCCAGCCACTGGTGAAACTCTTCTCTCGTAGGATGCCAATAGAACATTGACTCCCAGTCGTTGTCCCGGCAACGACACCATTTCTTGATTGCATGGGCAGACCCGGGTTTACTATAATTAATCAACAACACCCAAAACTCACTGGCCCTTTCGGCGACAGACCGCGAAGCGATCTGAAGTCTCACCCGAAGTGAATCTAATGGGTTGGCCAAGACTCAAGTGTCTTGGACTAGGTTCTACGCATCCTACTTCTTTTCTCTTACTCCTGCGTGCCACTAGGTCAACTAGCTCTGCGCATCGCACGTCCCCTTCTACTCGCAGCACTTTTACCCATGCGATGCTTAACCCCGCGCAAGTCGCACGATTTCCTCTTGCGTCGCACAACTTCCACTTACTCACAATATTCCCAACCTTACCGCATCTCTGCGCACCTCGAAACACCCATCCTCTCCTCAACGCTAAGCCCTCAGCTCATAGTATCGCGCACCGCAGCTCCTCTGCCGATGTGATACCGCCTCTCTGCGATATCTTACCACTACGACTTTGCGCTCTTAGCATTGACTGTGCTGATGTGCGAACTCTACTTCTCAGAAGTATATTGTGAGTAACTGGTCGTTAGAGACAGACGTAAAGGAGTCTTTAAACAGCCTACTAAAATGCTTCAACTTATCTTTATCCTCTTGCATTATCATGAGCGGAACAATACATACATTCCTCTACTGCTACTATCATTACATGCATAATAACCAGTAACAACAAGAAAATACCATCACATTCATACAACACATAACACGCATATTTAACGTGGTTCACCCCCGGGATGGGAGCTACGTCCACCAAACTGTGCTTCTATTATATATCTTGAGGGAAGTTAGCACAGTCTGTTGCACTACATATGCAGCGCGAGGTCTCTTCTAGACCTCTGGTCTATCTCTATGTTTCCTTTCTTCCAGTATAACCTTCCCTCTCTGTTCTCTCTGTGAATGGTTACATACAGACTCAAATGACTCATAGACAGCTAGGTGTCTGGATCGTTACAACGCAGTCTGTCTGACTGATTCCTGAGTCTACAAAACTATCAACTGACCAACTATCTAACTGACTGATTAGCTAACCCTTTACAATACAAAAATGCAAGATTTTATAGGCAGCCCGAAGGTCATGCCATTACAACACTGTGGGCCTGTCCCAACAGTAAACCCATACCCTAAATAGTGACAGTCGGTCCTCTGTGTCCTTGAGGTAGCCGCTTCCCATCACACCGCAGCTCTCTGTAGTCTTCCATGCTTCCTGGCACTGACCATGGGTACTATGCACCGCTTCTCTTTCTGTCCTTCGCCTTCAATGCTTGAGCCTCGTTGCTCCTTCTTCTTTATGAGGGTCGCTGAGCCCTCCTGTCTTCCGCCACCGCCTTCAATGCAGTGGTTGAGCTTTCTTCTCTTGGCCTCTCAGGTACCGTTGCCTTCTTGACTTTTCTATCCCAAAAGTCATGGTTTTTGGCTCTGCTCTCCAGCTGGAAACGTGCTACGGCGTCGTAGCTCCGCCCTGTCCTTTTTCCGCCAAAACTTCTCTCTTTCCACCAAAACTAGCAGCTTCTTCTGTAGCTGCGGGATCCTGCTCCAACACCAGGCTGGTTTTCACTCAAAGTCAATTTAGTGTTGTCATGCATCCTCCACATAAACCCATTCCATTCTACCAAATTTCAAGTTGTCCCCATGGTGTCATTATCTACGTCAGTGCTCATTCAACCCTATTAATGAAATAAAATCCCAATTTTTTTCTAAATCTGAATATTTTAAATGTTTGAAAAGGGATAGGTCGTTATTTCTCTTATCATTCTCTCCAAAATCTATAGCTTCAACCAATCAAGCATCCTATAGCATGTACACTTTAGTCATCTAGTTCCCAAATCTAAAGTTGAGTCATCCTCCATGTCACTACATCTGGTTAATTTGTAAGATCCTAAGTTTTTTTTATAGTTTTAACGTACGTAAATTAAAAACGTTACCCTAAATCCAGCAAATTCAACCAATTTCTCCCTACACCAGCATTTATGACCATTTAAATTTCTCTGACAAACCAAAGCAAGCTAGAGAGACCATTGAATATCTCAATAGAAAGAGAAAGAAATAGATATAAGAGATTCAACTCAACAACTGAACTCAACTGATAAAAATACCCACGCAAATGTTGCTGAAGCAGACTCTCTTAAAAGTGATGCATAATAGCACCAATATTTTGGAAGATGACATTGCATGTTTTAAAAGTATGTTTGTTGGGACAATAAATTTGGGACTTCCATCACTTTGGGATGGAAATGGAAAATTTTACTCTAAATAATAGTACCAAACTATCGTGATACAAAAGCAAAATGAGGACCCTCAATAGGGCACACTGGAAGGAGTAATAAATGGTGATTAGCAAGTGTACATGATGTGAACTATTTTATAGACATGGATCAAATTACGAAGTATATTTAGAGAGTTGGAACCATTGTCTTATGAAAGGAATTCAAAAATATAATTAACATTGGAGAACCTAAGAGAACATTAGATTCCACTAGGGAAATATTTGAAGTTAGTAGCAATATACTACAAAATAACATTTCCTCCTCAAACATAGTCAATATATCAGACTTCAAGAACAGCTCAACATCCTATTATTTTGCAAATACCCCATATGCCTTAATAAGTTCCAAGAAATTTTCCTCCTTTATTGTTCATGCCACCTGGAGGTCACCATCCAGTTGGAGGTTAAGCCTACACAGAGCTATTGCAAATAAAGAGCCATGCTGACATTCCCAAAGGTTACCCAGTTATTTTACATGCATGGACAACAGTCACCGAATAAAGGGAAGAAGAAAGGTAGGACCAATAAGAAAAATTAAAATGGAAAAGTGTTATAAAGTAAATCTAAAATGGGTCAATGTAAAAAGTAACTAGTCAAAATACTGTTACTATTTAGTTACAAGTCAAATAAGGGATAAATGCATTCAATTACACCTAGATTCTATATATTGTAATTTGATCCATGAGCTCAAGGATACAAATTTTGGGCTTAGAAATTTTCTTTCTATTTTGTTGATTTGGATGCACATTTTTACCTATACTTTGTTTTTCCAAAAATTAAACATGCGGAGTATTACAAAGATTCCACCTTCTATTTGTCCATTGTAGTACTATTCCATTATGCATGATAGGACTTATGAGATGGTTAATAAATCTTGTTGCAACATATTTGGTTCCAATTTGGCACTGTTAATGCTTCATTGTAATTAAATGTTGAATGTTATGTTAGAGATTCAGACTCTTACTTTCCTCTTTCTTAATCTTTAGAGTTTTATGTTGATACATTACTATGTGAAGTTTTCTTGTATCCATAAATGAATTGTTTCATGTAAAGTTCATAAATATCCTCATGAATTCCTTTCTTCGCATAAAGAATTACTGAATTCTATCTTTTACAGCTCAGTACGTTCACTTTTTGTCATTATTTAAGGAATTCCCCCATCGATGCTTCTTAATTTTTCATATTCTCTGCATCTATTAAATATATTGTTGATTCCTTATTGTTCTACTTTCCTTTGTGGATTTCCTTTTCAATTCACCTTTACATATGTAAAATTGTTCATAAACCATTAATTACCCAAAGAATTCAAAGAATGAGTCCAATACAATTCTATTTCAATATATATATACCTCTAATATATCTAAAAGTTGAACCCTATCATGCCTGGGTGTGGTCTATTTTCAATCTAGTCCACTTCTCAGAACTAACACCCGTTATGTTCGCAAAAAATTGTAGCATGTGTTTTCACAAACTCCCATGCCAAAAGGCACCTACTAAAGGGTTGTGTAGCTTCAACATAGTTTCAAGAAAATAAATAAACAAAACAACTAAAACAAGAACTCAAAAGTAAATAAAAGAGTTGGCATGAAAGTAAATGAACAATCTTTTTGTATTCTTTTCATTCTACATCATACATATGAAAACAATTAATGAAAGAATAATTTTTTTTGGTATTGATATGAAATATTACAGGAGAGAGAATCACCTGAATAATAGTAGTGGAAGAGGCCCCTCCGATTACCCAAGGGAGGGTGCGCTGGTTCTCCTAATGATCTTCCAATTTTCTAGCCACATGTTACAAAAATGAGATCTACAAAAGGTGAGAAAGAAGCTAAGAGATGGTAACTTTATACTTGAAGAAAATATAGTATAGTCAAAACTTGAGCAAATCAAATGAGAATCATATTGAATGAGGTACCTTGACATCACTTCTATAGCTAATGATGAGAGATTAGTCCTGAGTTTTGAGATCTAGATTCATCATCTGACTAAAGTCATGTAGAGACTCGTGTCGATTTTACTCTTTTTGTTGGGCACGAAGCATATATAGACGAAAGATAAGCTAGAGGTTGGATCACATCTTTTTGTTTTTGTACGACTTAGGTTGCTCTAATAAAGGGAATATGAAATACCCGAGTTATTCTTATTGAAGTTCTAAGACTGACCTTTTCAAAATCTATTTAAAAGTTTGTCTTTCTTTTTTTGGGATTTTGGCTAACTTCTCTATGTGAAAATATTATATATGAAGGTACTCATGCTGGTGATGTATCAAGTGATAAAATTTTGGTTGTTAACAAGTGGATAGACTCATAAAATATGCCCATTTATCCTCTTTTGATCATCCTTTTAAAGAAGGTAAAGTACTTGTACCATTCATGGAAATAATTTATAAACTACATGGAATCCCCAGTATTATTATAAGTGATAGAGATTCAAATGTCACTCGTGATTTTTGGAGGGAAATATTTTCTTGTTTGGGTAGTAATTTGGCTCAAAACTCCTTTATGGTACTTAATCAAGATGGAAAACTTAGATTGTGAATAAATTCCTAAAAGGATATCATCATTTCTTTGCATATGATAAAGAAACATAATGGGTCAAATGGTTTCCATAAATAGAATGGTGGTGTAACACATATTTTCATACTTGAAATGTCACCATTTATTGCACTTTATGGTTATTGTCTTCCTTCCATCACATCATCCTTGAAAGAGAAACCTAAGGTTCATGCAGTGGAATATCACGTAGAACACCAACAAGATATTTTCCAATTATTGAAAGATAACTTGGATACAACACAAAATAGGATGAAACAACAAGTATACCAAAATCATGGTGAAAGGAAAATTGAAGTGGAGGATCACATAGAGAACCAATAAAAGGTTTCACAACTATTTAAAGATAACTTGGCTATAACACAAAATACAATGAAACAAAAAGAGTATCAACATCACAATGAAAGCAATTTTTAAGTGGGGGATTGGGTATTTTTGTGGCTACAACAATACCAAAATATGTTCCTCAAGAAGCAAAAAAATGAAAATAAATTAGAACACAAGTACTACGGTACCTATAATGTGTTGTAGGCGATCGAAAGTATGGCCTACAAATTGGAGTTGTCTCCATATTCATGTGCACATCAATTATTCTATGTTTCTTTTCTAAGAAAGGTAATTGGTGAGAAGATCCAAGTTCACACTATTTTACTAGAGATTGATGAAGAAGGGAAATTGGTAATTTGACCTAAAGAAATCATTGACATGAAATTGAGAAATTACACAGTAATTCATCAAGTGGAAGAACTTGCAAATACATGAGGTGATATGGGAAGGTGATTTGTTTATGAAAAAAATTGATATCATAATGTTGAAGTACTTTCCAATACAAGAGGTGGCATTGGAAGGTGGTCTCTTAATGCAAAAACATGGAGAATTAATCAAGTGTTGAACACAATACTTCTTTGAACTAGAGGGGCATGTTAAACCATGCATATTGTGATGCTACATTTGTTTTGATGCTACATTCGTATTATTATGTTAGTATTTTTTTATTTGTCTGCTGGGACCTTAACTATAATTTCATAGTGAGCTACAATAATTGCACGTGTTTTCCACACACACCAAGTAGATCTAGTTTTAGGTTCATATCATCTTTTCTTGTGCATTTAATACATTGTATAAGGAGTGTTTCCCCTTGAAGATGATTCGTATTGATCTCTTTATTTTTTATCAAAGTGCTGGATTACTCTTTCTTTCTATTTTTAGCACACCATTTTATATTTAGTCTTTGTACTAACTAATCTACCCTTGGACTTTAATCTACCATGAAATCCCTTGGTTTTCATTTATCTAGAGAAATATCCTGTATATTCCTCTCAATATAAAGACACTTCTATGGGGAGTTGACTTCTTTCATTATTCAATGATTATCCCACAATGGTCTAAATATTTGGATTATCCCACAGAGTGATAGCTACTACCAAATTCCCTAATGAATCTATCATACTAACTACACGATCAATACATCAATGCTCTCACACTATTATCTACAATGGAAGCCAGTTATCTTATCAAATTATTAAACTCATTTAAATATTTGGAACCTTATTTATATAGGCTCCCACCTCTTTTTTCTCCAATGGTATGATATTTTATGATAGATATAGATCCTAAGCATGGAGAATTACATTAATTAATGGAAATGAAACAGATGAGAGAAGAGTAAAATCGCTAGAAATAATAATTCCCGTTATTATCTAAAATCTATTTCCCATTGAATAATGATCAATGTGTCAATACATATAGCTTGCTACAATGGTATTTTGAGAAACAAATCCACGCTAGTCATGCACCAAATCTCACCATAAAGGAAAGAATAAAGAAGTTAAGTTAAGTTTAACTGCATGGAAGCATAAAAGTACCAAAGTTATCTTAAGTTAAATAAATAGAACTAAGAAAAAGAAACTAGATAAACTAAAACTTGCAGAAATTAGAAAAAGTGCTTATATAGTGCACAAATACACCAACACCCCCCCCTTAAGAATTGATGCTCCAAAATCGGGTCCTAACAATTATGTAGCCATTTTAAGTACCGAAGTATAACAAAAAATTGAGTCTCACCATTGATCCATTTTAGGTACTCATACAAAAACTAATATCCTCATAAACTGAGACAAGAGGGAAAAATTCATGGGAAAAACCCCTCTCAAAAAAGGATGGTGCTAAGAAACTAGAGATCATGTTGCGAAGAGGATATCCTCATTTCTTCATGGAAAGTTGTAGGTGAAAAATTTGCTACAATCAATATGTGGCCCTTATCCTTGTTGTTGTCCTCATTAGGTGGTTCTTCAAAATTCTCAACTAGTTTGATGTCCCTGATATTATAAGGATTTTTGAGATTGTGTTTCTCAATGATACTTATGCACTAAGCAAACTACTTTTTCATGCATACATATTCCCCATGATTGGGCTTATTAAAAAAACATACCACTTCAACTTTCTTGGGTTTCTCACCTTCATAATTTGATATCTCTTGCATGGATGTTGAATATTCTTCCTCAGCTTGGTATTTATTTCATATATGCTTGGAACTACTGCTAGTCTTTCTTCCCACTTTTGATGGAAGTGAAAATATACCCATTTGAACAAGTTTATCTTACACATGAGTGAGACAAGCTTCAATTTAATCTAAAGAAGACATGATATTCCAAGTGGATCCTATGGCTGGGCTAGTAGAAAATAATGTAGAAACACATATTGAGCAGTTGGGGCTTAGACTTGACAAAATGAAAAGTACAAGTTGGTCCTATTTCTTATCTATCCCACATGCTTTGAGATTCCACAAATGATATTTAAATCTTGTGAAGAATTCTTATATTGAATTATTGTCACTTGGTCTCAATCTAATAATCTCATTCTCCAATCAATGCCCTCTTAAAACATCTTACTTTCCAAAGATTCCTTCTAACTTGGTACAAGATTCATTGGTAGGTGATGCAGATTCAATATGAAATAAAATATATGAATAAATTGAGAGACACAACAAACCATATGCTTCATCTAACCTATTAAACCACTTTGTTATTTCCACCATTAAATTGGGTTCAACTTCTTTATCCATTGTTATTCAATAGAGTCGTTTACTTCTTCGTAGGAGCACTACCTTTAACTTCCATTCATGATTGTTGAATACAGTAAGGATAATATGATGAGATTGTGGTTGATGGATTAGGCTTATGGTTCCCACTTTGATGTGCTTCAACCTACAAAAAATTGTATACAACTACCTAGATTCAATCTAGATCTAATACCATGTAATTTTTTATGAGATTTATAGAATATAAGCATCATTCCATACACTAATCAATTGCAAAGAAAGACATGATAAAAGAGAAACATTCCTACAAATAAGAATTATCTTTAGTATCTAAAATCTCTTGCCCATACATAAATATCTATGTATTGTTGTTGTTGGAAGGACAATAAATTGATCAAAATCCCATATTTTCTTCCATTGTAGCTTCTACAGATATGTATGGCAAGGATTGAAAACAAAGCTTAGTTTTGTTGAAGCCTGGAAGGAATCTAGCTTCAAGGATTGCATGGTAACATGGCTTTATTCTAGAAGCACCATTAACAAATTGTTGTTGTTTCTCATTTTTGAGGTTTGAAAGATGAGGAATTGGTGTATATTTGAATATTGCAAGCCCTCCATTTTCTTGGAGAGAGTCAAAGTTGTTAAATATTAAAGCAAAGAAGCATAAGATGGTGGAAGGCACAATGGGAATATTGATTTACTTCTCATTATTAGACCCAAGTATTTATAGGATTACGTCACAAAAATACCATGGGCCAATACTATGGGTCACTAATCAAGAGGAGGTGACAAAATAAACTACTCAACTAACTAACTAATTTATGTTGAATTTGACCAGTGAGATTACATTTTTTAACACAACCCCTTAATCTCAAGTGGTAAAATATATTCAACGTTGTCAATTCCTAAGTTCTCTCACTAATATTCAAATGCAATTGTTCCCAATGGTTTGGTGAACATATCAACCAACTGCTCCTTAGAGACACAAAACTATAAAGAAATTTGTCCATCATTGATTAACTCATGAATGAAATGATAATGAATGTTAATGTGTTTGATTTTTCTATGAAATACATTATGTTTGTACAACTGCATTGTGTTGGATTTTTAGCATTAAGCTAGCAATACATTAGGATCTTTAACTGAGAGAATAAAAATCATAGCAATCAAACAGAAGAGACAATGAACACAGTGTTTATCCTCAGGGAAACCATAAATGTTGAAAACCCTGCAACTTCCTCAGAGATAGAATCAACACAAAAAGTAAAACCCAAAAACATAAAGATGATCTCCACAGCTTCTGTCTCTCTCTCTCACACTGAGAGAGCTTCTCCTCTCTCACTCATGCGCCCCAATGAGTGAGTGTGTGTATGATAAATAGAGAGACTCACTCTCTATTTATATTATTTCGTTCACTTGAAACCCACTCCAACATGTCAGCCTCACTTAACAATTACTTACTAGAGCCGACATCTCTAGGAGTGTCTAATAAACCTAGTGCCCCACAACTTGTGGGGACTTTGCCTCCTATGACCAACAAGGAGGTTTATCCTTAACATAATGGTGGGGACTATTGCCCTTGCTTATAATGAATCACCTAGGGTTGACTTCTCTAGGATAGTCTAATAACCCAAGGGCCCCACAACTGCGGGGAGTTTAACCCTTGACCAATAGGAGGGTTACCCACAATGATTTGACATGACTTATTACATTATAGAAACTTCCCGAAATAAACATCGGGGTATGACATGGCTCAAATACATTACAGACATAACCCAGAATAAATATCGGGGTACAATACATAAGATATACGGATGAATACATTATGAAGTTACAAATACATCAACACTCCCTCTTAACTAGGAAGGTATTCTCTTGACACAATATATCAGCACAAGTATTCTTCTCTATATCATTTGGATCATCATCAAGTCATCTTTGTCTTCAAGTCATCTTCATCTTCAAGTCATCTTTATCTTCAAGTCATCTTCATATTCGGATCTGGATCATCACTCAATCTGGATCATTATCACTGGATCTAGATCATCACTGGATCTGGATCATCATCACTGGATCTGGATCATCACTCGGTCTGGATCATCACTACTGGATCATAATCACTGGATCTGGATCATCACTTGATCTGGATCATCTTCACTGGATCTAGATCATCACTCGATATGGATCATCTTCACTGGATCTAGATCATCACTCGATCTGGATCATCATCACTCGATCATCATTACTGGATCTGGATCATCATCACTCGATCTGGATCATCACTGGGTCATCATCACGGGTGCTATCTCTTGATTCTTCTCATCATGGGAATTTCTACAAATCCAGCCCCTTTTCATGTTGGATGTACATCTACAGAGCCAGTCATTTTTCATACTGGATGTATCATCACAGAGCTAGTCCTTTTTCATACTATATGTGGAACACACACAGAGCCAGTCCTTTTTCATACTGGATAAGTCTTCACAAAGCTAGTCCTTTTTCATACTAGAGGAGTCTTCACAGAGCTAGTCCTTTTTCATACTAGATGTGGCACACACACAGAGCTATTCCTTTTTCATACTAGATGAGTCTTCACAGAGCTAGTCCTTTTTCATACTAGATGTGGCACACACTCAGAGCTAGTCCTTTTTCATACTAGATAAGTCTTCACAGAGCTAGTCCTTTTTCATACTAGATGAGTCTTCATAGAGCTAGCCCTTTTTCATGCTGGATGTGGCATCATCACATACATCTGACAATGGAAGGAACCAATCCTCTCACCATGTCACAGCTCTTACATTCGACCATGGAAGGAACCAATCCTCTCACCATGTCGGAAGGGCACAACACTTATATCTGAGCATGGAAGGAACCAATCCTCTCACCATGTCAGAATGGAACAACACTTAGATTTGACCATGGAAGGAACCAATCCTCTCACCATGTCAAAATGACACAACACTTATATCTGACCATGGAAGGAACCAATCCTCTCACCATGTCAGAATGGCACAACACTTATATCTGACCATGGAAGGAACCAATCCTCTCACCATGTCAGAAGGTCTTACAAAATCATCCCTTCCCTTTGTAGGGAAACTCGATCTGGAGAATACCAAGATTCTCCCTGAAGTACTCAAACTTCACTTTGGCCATTTCTAGCATAGAATCACATCAGGGATGAATACATCCAAGGATAACCTGCGAGCTTCGCCAGGACCGATTACATCCAAGGACAACCTACATGACCGTTTATGTGTGAGCAACCTATGAGCTTCACTAGGATTTATGCTCAGACAACCTGTCTCACCAGGTATGCTAGGACTCCCTCTTTCGAGAGATCTCGATCTGTATCACAAACTGGAGCTTCACTGCTCCTCTCTACATCATACCAAAAATGCAAGTCAGATCAAGCAAATCAAATAGTAGTTTTCAAAGGAAACATACTATCTCCCAAATAGAAAGTGGCAACATCTTTTGCCTCAGCTGTACTCAGCACCATGCAGGACTCCATCCTGTGAACCAAGAGATCACACATGATCTCATACTGAAGAAGCACCCAAAAATGCTCTTCCTATCAATGGCACTGCCCAATCTGAATCCATATAACCTTCCAAGTTAATCTTCTGATTCGTATCATACTTGTGGCCATCAAGTGAACATGTCTCAATTTGTTCACAACAAAGCAAGTATCTGGTCTTGTATCTATCAGGTACATCAAGGAACAAATCATCTAAAGATACATCATGGCATCAACCGACTCTGATGAAGCAACACTCAATAGCTTCAGGTTCGATGCCATAGGTGTGGTCATTAAGTCTATCATCCTGAACATCTTCATGATCTCTACTTCATACTTCCATTGTCCACACCTCCATGCCTAGAACGTAGTGCATCAGAACATAACATGAGCATCACTGGTCTTCCGCCTTCAACCTTGATGCAAAGGTTGGAATCCACTTTACTCTCAGTAAAGCCTAGAGTCATCAGTAATCTGTCCATCCTGTCGCACCATGTCGAACCTTAGGATCTTCTGCAGTCACTCCCTCTGAAGCATCATAATCCCTCTGTCTTCCGTACTCTATGCACTGAAACATTCTGTACTAGAGTGACAAGTAGCTTCCTATGCTACTAATCTTCTATATATCCATCTAGGAACACTGGATACCAATATCCTCTATCTTGAACCTTTTCAAAATTTCTTCTTGCACCCATCTACGAGCTTGCCATCCTTTATCAACCTTGTAGCAAAGGTTCAGATATTCATCAAGCTCCTCATGTATGTGTTATCGCATGGGTGTCTTCTGAGCTCATACAAGGCCTTCTTTCATTTGCACACATGATTCTTCCTGTCATGTGTCTTCACTTGTCCATGCCTCATGCTATGAATTTTTCCTTGTATCCCACGATGTTTCCATCTACTACATGATGGAACTACGAAATTTCCTTCACATATCGATACTGCATCCTAGACATCATTCTTCTTGAAATGATCTTCCCTTTGTTCTTGGAAGGTTCTGCATCAATGATGTCACTGCATTCATCATATTATTTTTCATTTTGAAATGTCGTCACTTGTTCTTCGGAACAAGTCTCATCCTTCTTTGCTTGTAGCTGATTATGTATGCGATCTTTCCTACAAGTCAAATGCATTTGTATGGTTAGAAACATTTCATAAGGAATATTCATATTGGAAAATTCTTATGCATAAATATATGATCATGCAACTACTTTAGCCAATACAACATTCATCCATATCTCACGTAAACTTTCTAGATGCCTTCCATCTCTACCAGGACAACATTGAGATTGTGCACTAATCCAATATGTTAGCAAAGAGGTTTCATTCTAGATAAGCAGAAGTGGAGAGTTGTATAGCACCATGAGCTACTTACCCATTACATGCATATTAGTAGTATACTGTCATTAATGCAAACATTCTATCATGCATAATACATTAACTGAATATAAACAAATGCATAACAAAACAATATCATGAAATGACAATTGAATACTTATCTTTATTTGTTTCGTAGGTAGACTCCTTCTTGAGCCTTCAACTTCATTGTCTTTTTCATTCATAATAGCATCATTTCTTATCCAAATGCTGAGAAGGATAAGAGTTTCTTCAAGAGTTGAGTTCTTCATATTCCTCATCGCTTGAGGGATCTTCTTTCGATGGTGAGAGCTAGATCTTGAGTTGCTCACATCTTCGCTTCTCTTATTACAAGTCGAGATTCTTCTTCTTCCCAGAGTCTACTGAAAGTAATCACTTCCTTTTGGCACACATTCCTTGAATGAATGAATCCCATGATCCTGGGAGGCCATTCAAGATGGCTATCACTACTTCAGCATTCTTCACTTCTTCTTTTACCGCTTCAATTTGTTCTTTGATTAGAGAGACCCTTATGACTATATGGTCTCTGCATTCTAGATCTTCACATTCTTCAACTTTGTTTCTTAAGGTCATATTCCAATTTATGGTCTTCCCTTCAAATAGCTTGGTCAAGGAATCAAACGTCTCTTTCGGTGTCTTTAGGGGAGACACTTGTGGTACAAGGTGATCCATGATTAAGTCAACAATGATCTTCTTGGCCATGACCAAGTTCTTTTTGTGTAAGGCTTCTATCCTCATCTCCCTCTGGAATTGGAACCTCTCTACTCATGTAGGTGTCCAATTCATTTTCTTCAGAGAGATCATATACTTCCATGCTTGGAAGTTGTCAAATTCACCAAGATTATCATCAATCTGATGTTATAGATCACTTTGAAATGAGAACCTCAAATGCAAATAGTAAAAGATTAGATCTTACCGATTTGAGGTGTTCGTCCTAATTCCAGAGGTGGCTGATCTAGGGTTTGTCAGAGAAACCCTAATTTTCAAAACTTGGAATATTTCAGATCTGATTGGATAGAAATATAGATCTCATCAATTTGAGCTATCGAATGTACTCCTTTTCTGAAAAATAGTGGAGGGAAGCTTCCGGAACAGGAAGCCCTAGTTTTCCAATTTATTTTGTAGAAATGCCTGTTACAGTTTCTGTGGTATATCAGAAATTACTACTGATATATGTATAAACATTCTCATTGAGGTAGCCTCACATGTACCTGATCCAACACCATAGTTTTCATTAGAATTGGTTTCCCCAATTGGGACTTATGATCATTTTCCCAAGGTGACCTGTTACAGGACTGTTCAAAATAGTGAAGTTGAATGGACTGCCATGTGTCATTGGTTCATCTTATGAGTCTGAAACTTGGACCACAAAAAGTACAGTCCGTTACCTTTCTGGAACATCTTCAGGAATTTCATTTGTACCTTTGTATCCCACGATATAGCAATTATCCCCAGGTGTCCTGTTTAGGGGTGAATTCTGGAAGAGGTTGGAACCCTAACTTGGAGGGATCATATCTACCAGAATATAATGAATCTTAGGATGAATTTTAGACATAGTTAAAATAAGGATTTTAAATTCATCCTCTGCAATTTTTAGCTCCTGAGCCTTCGCCAATATCAGGATATAGGGAATGTACCAAAACTTAGTAGTTTTAGCTTTTAGGGTTTTTCTAGCTCGGGGTCAAACTAGGGTTTGACTTTCCCGGAGTTTCACCAAACCAAAAATATTGATCCAGGTCTCTAAAATTCGATTTTGATGAGGAAATAAATCCTATGCCAGGCTCACTCAAAAATTCCTCTTCTGTAAGAAGCCCTAATTTCTCACACCAAAACTGAAAATGCTCGGAATCGAATTCTACTTCGACGGAAAGATGCGCCCTTCAATGGAGAGTCATCCTAGCATACTTTTGCAGATGGATTGTGGAGAGAGACCCAAAAAGTAAGAATCCCTAAATTTTGTAGCTACACAATGTCTTATTCTCAGGTTAGCTCTGATTCCATGTTGGATTTTTATCATTAAGCTAGCAATACATTAGGATCTTTAACTGAGAGAATAATAAGCACAGCAGTCAAACACAAGAGACAATGAAAACAATGTTTATCCTTGGGGAAACCATAAATGGTGAAAACCACGCAACTTCCTCAGAGATAGAATCATCACCAAAATTAAAACCCGAAAACATAAAGATGATCTCCACAACTTCTGTCTCTCTCTCTCTCACACTGAGAGAGCTTCTCCTCTCTCACTCATGCGCCCCAATGAGTGAGTGTGTGTATGATAAATAGAGAGACTCACTCTTTGTTTATATTTTTTCATTTACTTTAAACCTACTCCAACATGTCGGCCTCACTTAACAATTAATTACTAGAGACTACATCTCTAGGAGTGTCTAATAACCCTAGTGCCCCACAACTTGTGGGGACTTTGCCTCCTTTGACCAACAAGGAGGTTTATCCTTAACACAATGGTGGGGACTATTTCCTTGACTTATAATGACTCACCTAGGGATGAATTCTCTAGGATAGTCTAATAACCCAAGGGCCTCACAATTGCGGGGACTTTAGCCCTTTACCAATAGGAGGGTTACCCACAATGACTTGACATGACTTATTACATTATAGAAACTTCTCGGAATAAACATCGGGGTATGACATGACTCAAATGCATTACAGACACATCCCATAATAAACATTGGGGTACAATACATAAGATATACGGATGAATACATTTCAAAGTTACAAATACATCAACATACTGCAGAGCTATTATCACAAAAAATATAATTTGGATCCTTTTCAATGTATCCCAAATACTTTAAAATTCTTCTTATCCAAACTAGATGACAATATGTTGTAGTGGTTGATACATATTCTACTTCTATAGAAGACATGTTTACAATGGGTTGTTTCTTAGATGCCCAAGAGATCAGATTTGTACCCAAATGAAAATCATATCCATATGTGTTTTTCTATCATCAATACTTCCTGCAAAATCGATGTCAGTGTACCCTATGAGAGTATTGTCTAGTGACTGAGTTTACCAAAGGCCATATCCAAGGGTGCATGCAACATATCTGAGAACTATTTTTTCGAACTTTCCAGTGAGAGTCTTTGGGAGACTCCATAAATATACAAATAAGACAAAAACAATACATAAACTTAGGTCTAGTTGCAGTCAAATACATTAAAGTTCCTACCATTCTTTTATAGAGTGTGAAATTTACTGTTGGTCCATCATCATTGTTTTTTAACTTGGTGCCTAGAGCAATGGGGGTTTATGTGTGTTTACATTTATCCATTCTGAATCTCTCTAAAATAGCAATAGAATAATTATGCTGACAAATGAAAATACATTGATCAGTTTGAGTAACTTCTAGACCAAGGAAGTAGTTCATCTGACCTAGATCATTCATTCTAAATTCATTTTTCATGATTGTTCTGAATTCTTCAAGCATTGAATTACTAGTGTAAATAATTTCATCAGCAGAAAGACATACAATCAACATGTTACTTTGTTGATTTGTTTTTAAATATAGAGTGGGATCATTGTTGCTTCTGTTGAACCCATTGTTGATGAGATAGGATCCAATCCTATTGTACCAAAATCATGGATATTGTTTTAGACCATATAAGGCCTTTTTCAACTTAAACACTTTTTGTTCATGACATTTGATAATATATCCTATTGGATAGTCTACATAAACTTCTTCTTCAAGAATACCATTGAGAAAGGAATATTTCACATCTATTTGATAAATATGCCACTGATTTTGTGCTGCAATGGAAAGTAGAACTCTGATGGTATCCTTCCTTGCTACAAGAGAAAATGTTTCATCATAATCTACACCATACTGATGTATATATCCTTTGGCAACAAAACTTTCCTTTTAAATTTCTCCTTTTTCATTCAATTTTTTGTTATAGAGCCATTTGACTACAATACTGGTTTTGTCTACAGGGATATCAACAGGATCCCAAGTTTGGTTTTTCTTAATAGCATCTATCTATTCATTCATTGCTTGTAACCACATTGCATCTTTTACTGCTTCATCAAAAGATGTGGGATGGCATAAAAATAAAGCATACTGAAGTTTCTCATCGATAACAGGAGTCTGCTCATATAACAACCTCAAAATTCTGGTTTTCTGGTTCTGAGGTGGACTGTATGCTAGTGTTTCTTATAGATGTTGTACTTCCAATCTTGGAAGTCTGATAGGTAGATCTCATAGATTTGAACTTTTTTTTGTTGTATGTCTGAAGGATCACTCCGGCATTTGTCTTCAAGGAACTTCACATCTCTTCTCACCACAATATTTTTGGTGATAGGATTATAGAACTTGTAAGCCTTGTGTTCTTCACTGTAACCAATGAAAATGCATCGCTCACTCTTTTTATCCATCTTTCTTCTAAGTTCATCAGGTACATGAGAAAATGCAAAAGAAAAAAAAATCTTAGTTGAGCTACACCAGTCTTAGTGCCACTCCATGCTTCTTCAGGAATCTTGTCCTAGAGACTCACCGTGGGTGATCTATTGAGAAAATAGACTTAGCATGCAATAGCTTCATCCCAATACTCATATGATAGATTTTTGTGTGACATCATGCTACGATCAATTTTCATGATGGTTCGGTTATTTTTTTTAGCAGCTCCATTTTGTTGTGCAATGTATCTGGTGGTGAACTGTCTTTGGATGCCATGGTGCTTGCAAAAATATGTAAAATCATGTGACTCATATTCACCTCCACCATCTGACTTGAGAACTTTAATGAAATTGTCAGTCTGCTTCTCAATTGGGGTCTTGAACTCTTTGAACCCGAAGAAGGTCTCTAATTTGTTCTTGAAGAAATAAACCCATATTTTTCATGCTAAAATCATCAATAAATGTCAAAAAATAAAATCTACCTCTTATGGAGTGGATTTTTCATGGGTCCATAGAGGGATGTATGAACTACCTAAAGATGTTCTTTAGCTCGAGATGTGGAAGTCGAGAAGTTGTCCCTTTAATGTTTCGCAATGATACAATTGTCACAAGAGATGGATTGTTCATGTATAACTGGTAACCCCTTGACCATGGACTCTTTGTTTAGGAGATTGAGACTCTTTGAGGGAAGATGACCGAATCTATAGTGCCATAACCAGGTTTCATCTAGACTAGAAATAATATGGGCTACAAATTATGGAAGGATGGCACTTGTAATATTAAGAGGAAATATTATGTTCTTGGTCATTTCAACTTTAGCTATGAGTCTCCTACTGGGGGTTTATCATAAATGGAACAATATGTATCATAAAATCAAAGATCATACTTGTTATGAAGTAATTGACCTATAGTGATCAGATTGACATTTTAGATGTGGTTCGGAGGAAACCTCATGAATACACGTCATTTCATTTTTTTTTGTATATACAAAAACAATACCTTTTCCTTTTGCTAGAATCAGAAAGTCATATCCTAGCTTGATATTCGTGACAATGGAGGAATCCACACTAGAGAAAAGTGACTTGTTACTTGTCATGTGATTGCTGCAACCACTATCTAGTAGCCATAAATCTAAGTTGCAATGTTCTTCATGTTCTTGATAGGAGAGGAACATAACCTCTTGTTAGAAAAAATAAGATCCTAGAGCAATAAGAATTAAACAATTAAACAAGATGCAAATCTTAAACACATTACAAGAGAAACACAGATATAACGTGGTCCACCCAAAATGGGATACACCCACATAGATATTGCCAGTCCTTTATTATTATACCATCTAGTAAAATGAAGGGATACAACGTACCACAACCCCACTGCACTTCCTCTTCACACTCTCACAGTCTCTCTCACACAATCATAGAGATTGTTTAAAATGCTACAATACAACACACAACCGTTTACAATTATTTCCTTTTATAGGGGAATTACCATGGGAAAATACCACAGGTCACCCAATACCATGGGTTCGTAAACTGTTGGCCAACAAACATTCCCCCCTGGACCCTCATGGGGGAACGATGTCCCCCTGCACCCCCAAGATCGAACGAGTGTACAATAAAAATGCGGTACAAACATAGCTAAAGAATAACATCTCTAAATATGGAATATTAGGCTCCACGACCAACACCTCCGATGATCCTTTTTCTTCTTTAGAAACATTGGTTCCATCACTATTATGGTCTTCTTATTTCTTTATGCATTCTTGTTCATAATCGCCATACTTCTTGCAATAGTTACACTGAATATTAGACTTATTGGTCCATTTATTTCCTCTTCCCTTCTGACCTTAAGAGTTGTGAGAGTGCTCTCAGTGATCTAAATGTTCATGACTGGTTATGTCCTCTATATGAGGAGGCCCTCAGCCTCTTCTTCCTCTGCTTTTTCCTTCTCCTCCTCAACCTCTGTTGAGGGAAGCTTGGGTGCTGAAAGCATTGCTCATTGACTCTTCTTCTTTATTGAGTCGAGCTTCATGAGATAAAAGGGATCGAGTCCATTCTTCTAGGGTGAATTGAGACATATCTTTTGCTTCTTCTATGGAAGTCACTACCACAACAAATTTCTTGGTGAGACACCTTAAAATATTCTGAATAACTACGTTATGATCTAAAGGTTCGTCGTAGTTTTGAAATTGGGTTACAATGCCCAAAAACCCTAGTCATAAACTGAGTCTACATTTTCGGTTTACTTCATTTTTAGAATTTCAAACTAAAGTCGAAGAGTTTGCAATCTTATCATTTTTACTCAGTTTGTTCCATTGTAGGAGAATGTAATCATATTCCAAGCTTGATGTGCATTGTTATCTCCCAAGATTCGCGGGAAAATGGACTCCTTGATGCAAATTTGGATCAACCATTTGGTTGTTTGGTTTCGGTGAGCCTCTACTACATTCTTCTGGGTATTACTCATTATGGCCAGACCATTTGTATCAGGTTCTTTGAACTCAGTTTCAACCATATCCCAACATTTGTTGACCTAGATAAACGTATTAATCTTAATATACTAAAACTCACAGTTGGTACCGATCAATACGGGTCTGGAGATATGCTTCAAATTTGAAGTGCTTGTGTTGGTAGTAGCCATCTCCTTATGACTATTTGCTTGATCAAAAAGGGTCTAGAGATCTGATAGAAGATCTGGTCCTTTAACTCGGTGACGCTCCTTGTATATCTAGCATAGGCCGTCATAAGGGTGCATCAATAAGAAAGCGTGTAAGTGAAGAGTGGCTGTCATATTTTTCCTTTGGACAAGATGTGTTATCGACGCTCTTTTGCTTAAGACAAGGTATGTCACCAACACACTTTTCCTTTGGACAAGGTGTGTCATCGACGCTCTTTTACTTAAGGCAAGGTGCGTCACCGACGCACTTTTCCTTTGGACAAGGTGTGTCAGTGGTGTCAGTGACACTCTTTTCCTTCATGCAAGGTGCGTCACCGACTCACTTTCTCTTTAGACAAGGTGCCCCATCGACACACTTTTCCTTCAATCAGGGTGCGGCAGCGGGTCACTGACACTATTTTCCTTGTGGAAGGGTGTGTCAACGTTCCAAGAGAGAAGAAAAAGAAATAATACACCCAATTCCTCAATGTGTTCAGACTTCGATCACAACCTCCATGTGTGTGTGCTTTCCACTATGTGAAAAGGCTTAGCCAAGATAAAAGGAATGGATCATGTCTAAAGAAAAGAAGCAAAAGATGGTGGAACACAAAATGGGCATATTGATTGCCTTCGCATTATTAGACTAAAGTATTTATAGGATTACATCACAACAATACCATGGGCCAATACTGTGGGCCATAAAATACTATGGGTCACTAATCAAGGTAAGGTGACCAAATCAACTACTCAACTAAGTGACTAATTAATGTTGTATTCGACCAGTAAGATTACATTTCTTAACAAAGGTTATCAATGCACTTCATGAACATAATGTGACTTCAAACATCAGGAGGGGTAAACTTATTAGCAATCCTGTTTTTGAAGAGGGAGTCTCGACAGGCTTTTTACATGGGATGCAAATGAGGGTTTCTATGGAGCAAGAATGGTACTTATTTAAAGAAAACATCAACCGATCCAACTTAAAATCGTGGTTGGGAGAGGTAGCATCACCTAGGATGAATTTCAGGCATGTTGGGGCCTTTCGTGGTAAAAACAAGATATCTGCATCATTCTTAATGGCCTCCACTTGAGACTGAGGATTAATAAAATCCTGAAACTTTTTTTGAACCAGATTCAACACTCATGTTTTGTGGACGTTATCGTTTACGTTGGAGATGGGGAACCCGAGCTCGATAACGAAGAGAGCTCTGTACAAATTCTTCACGAGGTAGTGACAGGATTCGAGCCTGTCCGACCATTGCATCAATCGCCTTCAACATCTCAGCGCTGATACAGCCATTGGAAAGCAGGAAGAAATGTAATATTCAATTCAATGATCGTATCGGATTTACTTCCTCGCTTGTAATGATGATATTATCGTTCACAACGACTTAAAACATAATTGTTCTCTATATACGTCAATCGACGTAACGCACTGAAGAGACCTATTCAAGAGTCTCACGTATCCTCCATGATTATCCAAATTCGCAACATTACCTAAATATTTTAATGACAATGTTTCAAGCAGTTAGCGGGTGGATCAAAGTGAGAGCACGTTTTACTTGTATGAAATCAAGCTTCATATTTTTTATATATTCTCGTTCATTCAATTTCTTTTAGTTAAAAAAAAGTCATTAAATCATTAAAATTTAATATATTAAGTGAGTATAAATTTATTTGATTTGATAAAATTAATTGTGAAAAAAATAAACGATAAAGCTAATTTGAGATAAATAAAATTAAGCTATGGAAACGGATTTGATATTTTAGATCAATTAAAAGCTAGCTAAAACCTTATATACTGATATGTACATTACAACAAATCCTGGAATTAGCGTCTTATTTAGCATCTCTTTTTAGTGTAATTTGTTTTTACATTGAGTGGTCAAACTAGATGCTAAATGGGACGCGTCATGGACAAAACTTAAAGCATCTCAAAAAACGTTTGTTTTTGCTTCCTAGATAGCATCATTTATGACGTTCAAAATAGCGTCTATTTTTTTGCTTCCAGAATAGCATCCAACTTTGCTTCCTAAAGAACGTCGAGGTTTGCTTCCTAAATAACGTCAGGTTTTGCTTCCTGGCGAGTGTTTGCTTTTGCTTCTTAAATGACATCCCCGTTAGTGCCATATTTGCATCCTTAGTAGCACCATGTTAGCATCCAAATTAGCATCCATTTTTGCTACCACTTTAGCATCCCATTTTGCACCATGTTTTACTTCCAAATATGTGCCAATTTTCGCTTCCAAATTTGCACCAATTTTTGCTTCGTTTTTTGCATCTTGTTTTGCTACCAAAATGACGCCAAATATTTCTTTTCTTGTTGCACCATATTTTTCTTCCTATGTAGCGCCATGTTTTGCATCCAAAGTAAGATCTTATTTTTCTACCATATCAATGCCACGTGTTGCATCATTTTTAATGCCTAGTTTCGTGTCTTATTTTGCTACCATATCAACGCCATGTTTGGCTTCATCATTAGCACCACGTGTTGCACCTTTTTTAATGCTTAGTTTCACATCTCTCATTTTTTGGTGATTAATTTAGTCGTTTTTAGTAGTTTTATATATGAATTTTGGTCATTTTATTTAGTCACTTATCTCTAATTGTTTGGTCACTTATCGCTTATTTGTTTCTTACTAATTTAGTTGTTTTTAACTGATATTATAATATCATTAGGGCATGGAGGAATCGAATCACCAACCTTTTGCTTGTAAGGCAGGTGCTCTTCCATTGAGCTAGCACCCTTTAAGAATTTGAGAACCTAACTTATAGAGTCCTCTATAATGGTAAACAAGATCACTACACAACTTCGAGTATCTAATGGTCGGCAAATGATGATAGATTGTATAAGTTCACAATATATAATTAAGTAGGTTATGAAATCCATAAACATTTTCTAGGAATTTTGAACAAAACTCAAGAAATTGGCTTAATGGGATTGCAAAAATCACTATTTCCTAGCAACCGTAAGCGTACCACTATATGAGACCTATCAACAACAATTATCTTAGTGTGGATGCCAAGGATATAGTAGATAAGTATGATCATCCTAGAGCCATGTATAAGTGGATCAATAAGGAGAATCAAAAGAGGATGATCAACCCAATAGTTGAAGTTTCACATGGATCTTATCCACCATGGGATAAGCAATGTTCCTTCTTCCATCAAGCTAATGAGTATCCACAAGTACAAATGGTTAGGATATATTGTGATTCCAATTCATAGTGTTTATTCGCTTCATAGGGTCATGTTGCAGTATTTGCACTGGGAGATCTACATGATCCACAACATCATTGGATATAAGCATATTCATGGGGCCATAGATTATAGGATGAGGTTTTCTTTGCTCACCAATATGAAAATTGATACAAAAAAGCTTAACTAGCACACTATCTATATCTTACAATATACGAGACATAATTTGTATGTTACAATATAGTGTGTTTGGCCATCAAAAAGTGATTATGGACATTTCAAACAATCATTAATAAGTATGTTGGGTAGTATCTCTTTGAAGCAACAACACTAAGCACTAATTCCTGACAAGGAACATTTACATAGCAAGTAGTGGAAACAACATTAAAAGTCAATATGAGCACATACAACTATCCTAGGTTATTTAGAGCACTTTTTCAGATCATTGCAGCTATAAGCATGCCTTTGAGAATCATAAGCAAACAAAAGAAAATTCTGAGATAATCATCTACATGTATAATAAAGGTTGTTATAGGGGTGAAGCAACCCTATTCCAGGGCATACTTTTGCAACAAACAACAATACACATGTGTGTTGAATGTGTCAAATATCTTGGATGAAAGATTTTATATGCTTTCTTGGAGTATCTCAAAGCACAGTGGATGCTTGAAAATAGAGATTTGGGTCAATTTGAACAACAATAAAATTATTTTTAAGTGTATTCTAAACAATTTTATCATCAAAACAATACTTCAGACCTATGAATAATGGATCTTAAAGGAGTTTGATAAAAATCATGTTCAAGTTGTCAACAACCATTTATACATTTGTACCAACTGGCTTTCCTTTCAGCATATTTGATATCAAATTACTATGTCCATGGAATTGACAAATGGAATGGAGAGCTTAAAACCTGTAGCATACCATCTTGGAGTTCCTCACTTTAGGAACATGTTTCTTCGTCAAGCAACAAGTTGGTCTCTTTGTAGAAGTAGGTCTAGCCATTGAAAGTCCCTAAAGAATAAATTATGGATTAATTAAAATAAGAGTTGACCATTTATTAATAACTAATATCATACTAAGAGATGAGCATTTATTAATTACAATCACCCAAAAAACAAAAAACAAAAAAAAACTAGCATAGATCCATCTTAAACCTAGATCATTTAAGCAACAAGAGTTTCACAGCTGTCGAGCCCTATTAGGGCCTTCTCAAAGAAGTCTAGCTCTATTTATGGCCTGTCCCATCCAGCTACAGCCTTGTAAGGGCTAATACTCAGCAACTAAATCTCTAGGAAGTCAAGCAGTCAAACAACATAGTCTTGTAAGCATCAAATTCTCAATAACCCACTCAATATGGTCAACAATAGGCTTCTCCTTGCCCAATGGAAACCTTAGTCTTGGGTTTGGAATAGTGGTAGTAGCTCACTTGTTCAGGACAATCATCTTCTATGTGTTATAGCGGATTTCACCACTCTAGGTGAATCACACTTTGTATGGCCTTCCCATGTCCCGCTGCAGACTCCTTAGACCCTATGGACCACTTTTTGTCCTTTGATGTTTCCTTGATCATCCCTTGAAACATATGAAAAATGATATACACGACTTTTAAACCTATAAGCGCCTATATACGTGGGTTTGACCACTAAAACTGCGTACATCAGGAAGTATGCATAATCCAAATCCTTTTGGAGTTTTCCTTGACATGGATCTGACTCATTTGACTCCTGGCCTTCCCTATGCCTTGAGATCGCTTGGATTCGACCTTTCATTACCCCTTTGAAAAGCTATATAAGGAACCCCTTGGTACATTGAAGGCATAAGAGAGAATTGAGAGCAAAGAAACTATAGTCCATTGTTGCCGAAACTTATGCTTGAGTCTGCATCCCTTTGTCCCTTGGAGCACTAGTGTGTTCTTCCCAAGCTTGTCTTTTGCTTGTGAGCTTTCTATAGAGAGATGGAGGATTGAAGTGGTGGAGGCCCAAGTGGGGGATTTAGTTTCTTTGGTTCGTAGACGTGCCGTTAGAGGTTGTATCTTGTAATCTCTGATTTATATTAATAGAAATATCTTTTCCTGTCCAATAATGTGTGTTTGAATGAATATGTTCTCCATTGGATTATGTCAAATGTTTATACATTATTGATTATATATGCTAGAATAGATCTAACACCATGATATATAGAATGCTTGTATTGTTTACTTGTTGTAGAGGAAGTAACAGATCAATTCAAGCTGAAGATTGGAAAGCTCAACGAGGATCTACTTCAACCGTCCAAAATAAGGTACGAGGTCTGATCCTTTAGTGTTAGACATTTAATTTCTATTGCATATTGGAAAGGATTGATTTCTGGAGTCAAGCTGTCTGTTGTGGTACCCCAAGTCATAGGAATTTCTCTCCGTAACAAAATTGGCCACTCCAGTAGGGATGTTCCTTGTTTTTATTTGGGGGTTTGCAGGCACAATGGGCTTGATATTATTGACTTGATCTTTGTTTCTCCCTGTTTCTGTGTCACATTTTATAGTATGTTTGTCCATTGACACTCCCCTTTATTGGTTTGGCCTTGGCCTGCTTTTTACCACTACCTTCTCTGTATATGCGGGTTTTTGGCCAAAAGTCACGTACATACATGGATTTTTGGCCAAAAGTTGCGTACATACGCAGTTGTTCTTTAAACAGTCTCGTACATCCTCCCTTTTGGTGAGTTTGATGTTGTGGAAAGTTGCTGGGTGGGTTTTGAGTGTGGTTGGGTCTTCCTTGGGTCTGATGTTGTCTGTTGGATGCTTCTTTTATGAATAGAGACCGCTTTTTCATTGATTTTTCTTTGAAAGTAGTTTTAGTCATTTATCCTTTTTGTTTTGCCATTAGTGCATTACTTTTTTTTGTCTCGGTGTCTTACTGGGCTTGTATTTTATACTTGCTGCAGAGACTGAGAGTTTTAGATGACTTTTATTACATTTTTCATTCTTTTATATTGAAAAATACAAAGTAGTTGCACTCTTAGTTGCATTTTAGATATGGATTTGAGGAGGTACTTGCATTGGATTGCTTGGATAAGAGTTGTATTTAGGAGTTCATATAGGAAGGATTGCATTGGCATTCGGAAAGGAATATATATTTATGCATCTCATGTAGTGGCATACCCTATTTTTCGTTTGACAAATATTGCACTTAGCATTGTTTGTTATGGTGTGCATATTTACCTCACTACTGAGTCACTAGTTGCACGACCATATCCCTTTTTTGAGTAATAAAGCCAACTAAAATCAACGCTAAATAAAATGAATTACACTTTTTTCTTTTCTAGGGTGCACCAACAAGCTTAGGTTTTAAGATCTTGGAATAGTTCATTGTAAGTAAATTCTCCAAGATCACTAAACAGCAATGTGTATGTGTCTGTCCAGGTGAGTGTGTGAAATCCTTGGTATAACCAATGTTTCTCAGGATCCTCCTCTCAAAAGGGAGTTAAGCACGAGGCCGTGTGAGTGGTTATTGATTGGGATGACCCCTAGTTATAACTGAGTAGCACCGGAGATATTTCCAGGATTGTATTCGTATCTGGGGACTCTTTCGAGAGTTTTGGGCTTTGCTACCCTGCCCATACAGTCAATCCCTCCTACGACTGTCTGCCTGAGCATTGATTATATTGAGGTGACCTTAGTGGCCTTACCTAGGATATCGAGGGGGTACTTTGTAGGGGTTATTCTGCAGGTGTCCCAGCTAGGTAGAGGTTGAACATCACAGTCGCTTTATGCGTTGAAACTGAGGGCCACTATAATTGGTTACATACCTCCGCTTGTAGTGCATGGTAGTTTCGAGCCTCTCCTAGGCGAGACATACCTGCTGCATTCGGGAGCTCACATATCCTCCCCTTGGTTTGCTCGTATTTTGGCTGTAGATTTTCTTAGGAGTGTGCTCTTTGTGCACTAGTTGGCCTTTGGGATCATGGTTACTTGAGTATATTTATTCTCTCTTGAGTTCGGGTCCTTTTATTTTCGGCATGCCTAGTATCCTATCACCCATCCTTGGTCCTAGTACAGACCTTGGTGTCAGACTTTGGGGCATCACAGCCCCTTACCGTGCTCATATATTTGGGAATGGTTATATTCCATCCTCTACCCCATTTGTGGAGAATTTTTATTCCCTTCGCTCGGTATTTACACCAGTGGTCACCCTCATGGGGGTGGTGGTGGATGCGTGAACGTTGGGTCTACACCTTACTTTCCTTTTTATGTCCCATCGTTCACTGCATTTTTTCCTTTGGGTGATGTTGTCATGATCATTCCTCCCTATATCCTATAGTTTGGATTCTTTATTGACTATTTTGGGTTGTGTTGAACTAATATGGTTGTCATGTAGGGTCCAGTTTTTGTACACTCTCTCTGAGGTTTCGACCTATTCGTGCCTATCACAAGTATTATGTCTAAACTAGAATATAGGTTAGGATGTCACATCCGCTTGCACTTATGGATTGCCTTATGACCGTTCAATCTTAACCTTAGGTACGAACCCATTCCATGGTATCACGGAACCTTCATGCTGCCGTTAGAAGTGGTACTATGTGAATGGTAGAGCTTTCCTATACATGGGTGCCCTATTTATCTCCCTTTTGCATTTGGTACCCATGCTGAGAGTCCTTTCTTAGGTCCAAGAGTCCCTTTTAGTACCGCCATGTCCTTGAGCAAGAGCTTCATACTCCTCTTGAACTTTATGCTGGTCATTTCCCCGAGACTCCCTTGTATATGCCAAGTTGTGAATGCATTATCATGAGCTTTGCCTACCTTATTGAGCTTTATGCCGGCTCCCCTAACATTGCGTTTTAGCCATATAGCCTGAGCTTGTCTCATGTCTAGCCATGCAGAGCCATTTTTTATATCCTTCGCAGCTTGATTCCCTTTTTACTGGGAGGGGATTTCCCCCTGAGTGTCGATATCCTACACATGTATCCTTGCATTGAGCATAGGTATGTTCCACTGCTTGGAACTAGTTTGTTTTCCCTTGTGACACTTGTCTCCTCCTAGTTTGTAACTATAAAGCTATTTTATTCTTTTTTCAAGCTTTTTAAATAACTGAAAAAGTCCAAAAAAATCAAAAAACCAAAAAGCCAGACAAGAAAATATGTTATCTTTGGCAACTGTCGAGTTATGTCACCTTCGATCAGAGCACTATATATCACATCCATTGGTTGGGTTATAGTTTGAATTTAGGAGCTGTACTCGTTTATCTGAGTTTATCTCCACTGACTGGTTAAGCTTCCAGTCCCTATGGAGCCTCTGTTGATGCCTCCTGTGTCACAGAGATGTCCCAGTTTGTATATTGAGTCTATGCTACCTTCATTTAGTCACCATATGCCATTATGCTCTTGTTCAAAGGAAGTTGAAACACGAGTCGACCATTCCTCAGTTATCTTGACTTTGCATGTCGGCCATTCCTGGTACAGTTACTGGTTCATGCACTTTATGATCGAGTCCTTCCACATTATAAAGCTTTGCTGAGTACCTCATGTTGGATGATGGGGGATGCCTTAATGCCCTCCTTCTAGTGGATTTCATGCCATCGAATTCAGATCATTTATTCTGGGATTGGAGTCTAGATTCATTTTGATTACCTTGAGACTTGTAGTCATCAGTGGCAGGTTCTCTCGCCATCGACAGTTTCTTGGGAATACATCAATGTCCCCTGATCGATGGACCCTTTGAAGTGTTCGACCTCAACACATTTATTCACACTTGTTAGTTTTCACTCTAGTACCTTGATTCCCATTTTCATTATCGATGGGTAATCTTGCATCTGTTAACGGTATACATTAATGATCGGTAATCAGACGATGGAATACTATGTTCTACCTCGACACCTCTATTTCGCATAGTAGGACATGTACTCGTAGCGGTTTGTGTAGAAGACTTTTCGGATTAGTGGCATCTCTTATATGCTACCTCCTTGATTGTGCCAGTGTTCATGAGATTTCAGCTCTCGTGACTTGATTCCAGTATATGTCAGATATTTCCAGCCACTAGGGAGATCTTGATCTATTATATATCTTCAGCCATTTTGGAGATCATGGTCCTTTGTATATATTCATCATGGAGATTCTGATCTATGTATATTGTACGTGGCGATGACCACATATGTGATATCATGTATCATGCCTATTCATGGCCATTATATCTGGGACTACTATATATATTTGCAGTTGTATGCAGAGTTGTATTATTGTACTATACTGATTGGGTGGCTGGTCTTCCATTTGGGATCCTTCATCACTCCACTTTTGGGATGGACTTATAATGTATTTCGGCCATCGTATGACCCCTCTGAACTCACACATTAGGGGGCATCTGTTATAGCGGATTTCACCACTCTAGGTGAATCACACTTTGTATGGCCTTCCCATGTCCCGCTGTAGACTCCTTAGACCCTATGGACCACTTTTTGTCCTTTGATGTTTCCTTGATCATCCCTAAAAACATATGAAAAATGATATACGCGACTTTTAAACCTATAAGCGCGTATATACATGGGTTTAACAACTAAAACCACGTACATTGGGATGTGTGCATAATCCAAATCCTTTTGGAGTTTTTCTTGACATGGATCCGACTCATTTGACTCCTGGCCTTCCCTATGCCTTGAGATCACTCGGATTCGACCTTTCATTACCCCTTTAAAAATCTATATAAGGAACCCCTTGGTACATTGAAGGCATAAGAGAGAATTGAGAGCAAAGAAACTATAGTCCATTGTTGCCGGAACTTATGCTTGAGTCTGCATCCCTTTGTCCGTTGGAGCACTAGTGTGTTCTTCCCAAGATTTCCTTTTGCTTGTGAGCTTGCTATCGAGAGATGGAGGATTGAAGTGGTGGAGGCCCAAGTGGGGGATTCAGTTTCTTCGGTTCGCAGACATGCCGTTAGAGGTTGTATCTTGTAATCTCTGATTTATATTAATAGAAATATCTTTTCCAGTCCAATAATGTGTGTTTGAATGAATATGTTCTCCATTGGATTATGTCAAATGTTTATACATTATTGATTATATATGCTAGAATAGATCTAACACCATGATATATAGAATGCTTGTATTGTTTACTTGTTGTTGAGGAAGTAACAGATCAATTCAAGTTGAAGATTGGAAAGCTCAACGGGGATCTACTTCAACCGTCCGGAATAAGGTACGAGGTCTGATCCTTTAGTGTTAGACATTGAATTTCTATTGCATATTGGAAAGGATTGATTTCTAGAGTCAAGCTATCTGTTGTGGTACCCCAAGCCATAGGAATTTCTCTCCGTAACACTATGGTTTTTTTTCTCTCTGTATGTGTTCCCTAGAGGCAACTTGATTGTCATGTAAAATTCTACTCATTATCTGCTCATGTACAAACTCAGTCAACTCATTTAGAAGAAGAATTATTCATTATTTAGGGTTTTATTCCTTGAAAGGTTTCCCTGTAAAAATATTTGTGTTCTTTCTTCTAGTATTGATTAGCTACTATCTACTTTACTATTGTTACAATATTAGATTTACATTTCTTGAAGTCTGCTAAAGTTAAAAAGGATTATTACTGCTATTAAATTGAATCCATGTTAAAAATCTAACAACAAGAAACCCTACCTCTGCATCATATGCAAAAGGTATGGACGTCGTTAAGAGCAGATATAGAAAATGTCAAAGGGTGAGGAGACTCTTGATTTTATACATGTGATTGTTGATGACCTTTTTGCAAGGTCTCGAACATGGCCATATTGTCTTACCATTTTCAGGGATTTCCATGAAGAATTGGTGTAAAGTGAGGCACACTGTCATGTCATTTTCAAGGCATAAACAATATGTCAAGGTCTAAAGTGAGGCAAGTTAAAAGTTCATTACATAAGGTTCAAACCATGAAATATTTTAAATAATTTGCATAGATATTTTTAAAATAGTTTAAAGTCCATTAGAATGGGCATCAAAGACAAGGGATTTGAAATTCAACTGTGTATTTTGATCTTGAAAGTGTAATAATCTAGTTGGTTGATGGCATTATTCCTATTGCAATTTGCAAGAAAAAATTAAAAGGCTGTAATCCCTTGTCTTTTTCTTGAAATGGAATTTTAATTAAATTCTGAAAAAATTAAAATATAAATTCCTCGTCTTCTTCTTGAAACAAAATTTCTTTTAGGTAAACTTAAAACAGATTTAATAAAATGATAAAAACAATCTATGTTTGCTCAAATAATTTTGATTTGGAATTATAAAAGACAAGTTTTATATACAAAAGAAATATTAATTTAGCATGGATTTATATGGATATGGAAAAGTTGAAAAGAGTCTATTGATAGTATAGTTTAAAAGCTGAGCTTCTCTTCAGCTGAATTGGCCTCTCTGTGCACAAGGAGGTTAGGGTCACTGCTGCCAGATTCCGATTGCATTGCATTGGTCAAATGCATAGCCTGTACCCCACAAACAGACCAGCATGCAAAGAGAAAAATAAGCAATGATATTTGTGTATTTCTTAAATTCAACGCTAGCTGCATCTTTTCTCATGTTTAATCTTCCAACTGTTGCTTTTCTGTGTTTTTCTTATATTTTGATATCCAAACAAAATACAACAATATAAAGTTACGTTTTCTTGAGGTAGGGAGTGACATTTGATGATGTTTCACACGATCAGGCTGGGGTGACCTTTTGATACAATAGCCTTTCCATGCCCCATGGACCCACATCCATATATTCAGACCTTATAGCAGGTGAACACCTACTCCTAAGCACAGATATCATTGTTCATATACAATGTTGCCATATAAAAGTATTCATTGTAATGGCCATGAACCAGTCTACCTAAAGGTAACCAACATTCCATGAGATCCCCTCCTTCGTCGGGCCGATGGTCTATCTATGGGGTTCATCGTAAGCTAAGCGAATGAATAATATCATTAATGCAAGTAGTAAGGTAGGTAGGAAAAACAAAAGGGAAGGTATACTTTAAAGAGAAGCAATCCATAACTAAAAACAACATTTTCTATGCTTTAAGCTAATTTATGGCAGTACTGATTTCTTAAATTCAATGCTAGTTGCGTCCTTTCTAAGGTTTAATCATCTAGCTGCTACTTTTATGTGCTTTTCTAATATTTTGATAGCCAAACAAAATAACTTCTGTCAAACTCTGTTGTCGCTACAATTTGGAAATTACTGGCTTAGGTTTGAGTTGCTTTCTAATAATATAAGAAATAATAAAAAACCTGAAAGAAAAATCACATTTGGCAGACTTTCTATAATGGCCATAAAATCCAAAACTATATCAAATCAAAATTTAACATGGAAAAAATCACAATATTACTTATCAAGTAATCATTCCTTTCAATATTAAGAAAGTCACGTTTTCCAAGAACTGTTGTTTCTTAAACAAGTTTGATGTCGAAAACACATACAGACTACAGTCAAATCGTATTCATAAAGTGAAATTCTCATGTAAAGCCTGTAAATAATCACTGATATTTGATATTTAGAGCCTAAATACAACAAGGGAAACACATACAGACTGCAGTCAAATCGTATTCATAAAGTGGCATTCTCATGTAAAGCTTGCAAATAATCACTGATATTTGATATTTAGAGCCTAAATACAGCAAGGGCCTTATTATGTACATCTATATAAACATGCTAGTTTATTCTTGTACTCGAAAGGTCCCCGTGTTTTGATGGTCACCACAGATGGAAAGGAAAGCCAAGCGCTTCAAGAAAGCACTCATACATAGGGATAAATAGATGACCACCAATATATTGGCTCCTTATGTAGCATGTCAATAAAAAAAATTTTATCAGGATGTGAAACTGTGGGTATAGAAAGAAAGATTAAATTTGCAAAAACTATTTAGTATGGTATCGACTATTTATTATTGTAATGAACATTAAAATATAATAAGACATCAATAAATTATAATAACACTAAATGAAGTTAAGTGACATATTCTCAGGAATATCAACAATGACAAGCATAAGGCATGTAATGGTACATGGCATTGTAAATATATAGCTTAGTCATTATCTTATTCAATTAATTATTACTGGTCTTAGCAAGGGACATGACTTATCAAGCATAATTACTAGTCAATACATATAAATATACCATCCCGTGGAATTCTCACTATATCATTTAGTCGTTATCTTATTCAATTATATTTTTTGTTTTTATTTTATATGGATTTCTACTTGTTAATTTTTATATCAAAACACGCTTTATTTCATTTGATATCAGAACTGTGTGTAACCTCAAATCTGATTCCAACTTTTGTCCACCACTTCTTTTTCGAGTTTTTCTGTACTTCTTGTCTCTTACCACAACAAACCCTTGGTAATCTACAATTCATAATTGTAATTCTAATGAAGAATATATATATATATATATATATATATATATA
>LPNX010063971.1:193406-230649 GCA_001517045.1 Pseudotsuga menziesii
ATTTTGTTTTTTTATCTAATTTTTTTTAAGTGTTTAAAAATTTTGATACCTTTGTTGCTTCGAACCTGAAAGGAGAAATCACATTTGGCAGACTTCTGGAAAATCTCTATTGTGGCTAGAATTTGGAAATTACTGGGTTAGGTTCGAGTTGCTTTCTAATATATGGTTTTGGTAGTCCCAGGGATATGCGTCTTTGACTCAATATTAGTTTGATTTGGAAGTTTAGAATATGATGGTTTTATGTTAACCAGGATCTTAGAGCATATATCTACCATGGTTGATTTTATATCCATAGTTAATAATCATTGAAAAAATTGTGAGATCTAGTGATTCTAATTATGAATCAGGCACACTTCTATACTGATCCCTCCCAACGCCCTCTTGTAAAAAATTATACAAAGTTTCTGAGCTGTAAAAAATTATACAAAGTTTCTGAGCTGGATGATCAAGTAGCCGATGATTAAATCATTTTCTTTGGCACATGGTATATTAAAACTTATATAACACAACATACCTATAATTGAGGTGGCTTCTCATTTTTAATCGGTTCCATAGGGATGGACTTTGGTTCAAAAGAAATAAAGAAATAATAAAAAACTAACAGCAGGAGGGGGAGGGAGGTACCCTACACTAAACCTTATTAATTTTAATAAGAAAAAGAAGAATGCGTAAGTGGACTATGTTAGTGAAGCATGCTTTAAGAGTAAGAATTCATTGCATTTAACAAATAGTAAATGTGATGTCTAATCCAATATGATACCTAGCATATGCAGTTTTGTGGGTTTACTTCACTTTAGGGTTAAAGGTGGATTAGGGCTTGTTGAGGCTTGGAAAATCATAGGTAACAACAGTTAGGGATTCTCCCTAATAAAGGTTCCCAACTAGCCCGTTACTGTTTGGTATGGGGAATCCGTCCAGTTTACGGTCCGACTACCGTAGGTCAAGTAACAAATTAAAAGGTTTTACTAGTTACGGCCCGATCCATTGTATATATTTTTATTTTTTGTGTGTTTAATTTATGATGTGCAAGTTCCTATCTAAAAATGAAAATTTGATAGAGATAACAAGGAGTGTCACAATGTGATGCGCAGGTTCTTGACTCTCGTCTTACCTCTCTCGCATCTAAATCAAAAGCAACTAGAAAATAACTACAACTAACTAACCTATCCCCAGGGAGCAAAAAATTATCAGTTATCAAAGAGTAATGTATTTCTGTGCATGTATTAAGAAAAATTATAGATATCTATGACCAATTTCAAAACACATGAACATTAATAGAAATATGAACAACAAGATAGCTTATTGTTTATGACAACCTTCATTACTCACAGTGGAAATTTCATAGAATAAACTATAAGACATTCATAACATGAACAGAAATTCAATGAGTTAGAACGATCTCACAGTTAATGGACATAAACTGAAAAAAAATAGTTCACATTCAACTGATCCATAGCAATGAATTTGAAACATTCCACCAAAATTTATCCAACAGAACTTGTAATTCTTTATTGCAAAAGGAAGTAGTTCTTCTTGCAATATACTCTCAAAAATTGCTTGGGAAAGGTCCCTTTCTACATCTAAACCCTCCTTTATTTATCCAAAAAAGAAAAACCTTTGGGCTGCCCCTTGATGACTTTTGGGCTCCCTTGACCTTTCAGTTCCAAAATTTGTCTTGTAGTATGTGCTTATAATTTTTACAATTTAATACATTTTAAAACAAAAATATTTTAAAATACTTTATGAAGAGGGGCTCGCTTGGTCGTTGATGAACTCTTTCCATGCCTGGGCCTCCGCTAGTATGCTTTCAAAATCAGAAGGTTCAAGAAAACTTATATTTATCTCATATTTGGCAGCCTGGTTCCTGAACCCTTCTATCCTTTCTGGACTTAGACGCAACTGATATTCTAATAGATGAATACTCACAGCTGCATGTGCCACTACATTCTTTAAAATTCGTGCATCTAGATCCTTTAACTGCTGGATCTCCTTCAACAACTGGAGCCTTCTTCTTTTGTTTTTTAGACATATCTCCTTTGCAGCAATCACCATGTCATAAACATAGCATGTTCTTAGGCCATTTAGCTTTTACCAAGTGAAACAATAATAACAAAAATTGTATCAATCTATTTATGTCTTCCATATGCATTTTGAAAAATGAACTATACATAGTATTAATGCATGAAAATAAAAAGACAAGGCAAAAGAAAATCCTGTAAGTTGTGCTTAAAACCCTCTAAGTCCATTGTCTATAACCAAAATCAAAATCCTGATAGAAAAGATTCCTCATCTTAATCCGGGTCGCATCTGAACTAACTCGAACTCCTTCGATAAAAGCATGAACCACATTGCCGCTACTGCTAATCTCCAAAACACTAGATTCTCTACTGTGCTCCTCATCGTGGAAAACCCTAACTGGGGAAAATCATCGTTTCAGATAACAATAAAACCCAAACAACGGGGTCGCAGTACAGTCGGTGGAAAAACCCTATTGACAGCTAAATTCTCTAAACGTTGGGAGGATAGTTCAAGTTATATCCGTAAGGGTGGACAAAAAACAAACTACGGTTCCACGACAAAACTTTAAGTTCATTGGAGATCACAAGCTCTAACTACTAAAGGTCGGAATTTTAAACCTTAACATTTTTGCAGTGTCGGTGATCAGAAGCTCTAAAAGCTAAAGGTCAATAGACTCCCAATCTATTGGCTTCAAAAACTATACGTGCTATGGATCGACGACTCAGACCTCAATGCACTTCCATAGTTTCGGTGAATTAAATCTAAGAACTACGGTAGTATCAACGATTTCAAAAACTAAATGCTGTCGTAGTCATGTATCAGAGATCGAAACCACTAACCACTAATGCATCGGTGGTTGAAAACACTAAACATTGGGCATATAGTCTGATCGATAGCTGCAACGGCGGATTCACAAACAACTATGGTTCCGCGACAAAATACAACCCATTAGCGATCAGAAGTTCTAACTACGAAAGGTCGGAACTTTAAACCTGAACGTCTACGCAGTGGTAGCAATGAAAAGGACAAAACCTCCAATCAAAGTCAAAAATCCTGACAGCGATAAAGTGAAATAAAATCCTAGACAGTCAAAGGTTTAAACAATAAAACCACAAGGTGATAAAGGCCACATATCGGCAAGAAAAAGAGTTGTTCGTCCTTTCCCTTTCGAAACGTCGGCGGCATAGAGAACTAATGCCCTGACTCAATCATCAACCAACTTCCAACAATGATAAATAAAACCATCGAAAAATCAAAACGTTAAGTGTTCAAATAAACGAAAGACGTTCGGCTGGGCGATGGTAATACTAGCTCGTTTAACCTTCGAAATAGTGGGAAAACAATGAACTAATCACCCGACTTCCCAAAGGTCAATTTTAAGTGGAAATACTGGAATTCCAAGATAAATTTTAAAGAAATCAAACAAAACTGAGCCAAAAAAATCAAAAGGAGGGTCCAAAATTTTTCATAAATTTGGGAAATAGGTTGCAGCTGCAACAATTGGCGACTACCTGGTGAACACAGATCTCTGGAAAATTTCTTCTTTAAGTAAAATATTGTTTTGACAATAAATACAAACATGTTGAATTCTTCTAGATGTCTGGATTTCCCCAATGGTAGATGTATGCACTTTAATCATTGATGATAGTCTTATTTATTGAAAATGGGAACTAAGATTTCCAAGTCTAGATAACTCTTTTGAGGCCAGGGATATGAATTTTATTTTTTACATCTGTCTTTGGGTAGCTCCCAGCTTAGACACCATAGGATTGTAACATATGGTAAACATAAATATTCATTTGTTCTTCATTCCCATGCCATTTTGCACTTTTGTGCTTTTGGACTTTTGTCCTTTCTTTTAGGTCCTCCTATTTTCCTTCTTTCTGAAATTTTTAATTCAGGCTCCTCTATCCATAGTGTCCTTTTGTGTGAGAGATGTATTTAATTTTCAACTCATTGACGGAGAAGAACTTTGGAAATCTTGTACTAATGTGATTCAATACTTTGTTTTGATACATATTGCTTCCTTAGTAGATTTTGAATCTTATTTTCCTTTTGGCTTTCAATTCTTGGCATGGGATCATTTAAATATAATATACTGTTTACCATGCTTCCTCTCCATGGGTCTTTTTTTGTCACCCCCTAAGACATTTTTAATGTGAGATGGATGGAGTCTCTAAATAGTATTCCAGACCTTTTGATCTTGAGTTATTTTACAAGGATTAAGTAGGACTTCAATGTGTTCATAGCCATTTAGGAAAACTGTTAAACTAGAAGAAGTTCTTTCAAATAAATCAATAATTCACAGTCTCATAATCAAAGATTTTAGTTAATCCAAAATTCTGATGAAATGCATGCAACCAAAAGTTGTGCCTTTTATTGAAACCAATCAAAATCTAACTAAAAACAAACAAAATAAAATAAATAAAAAAATAAAACAAACCAATTTATTTATGTACAAGATAACTAAGAAATAAAAATCAAGAAAAATAAGGTTTGAGAACTAAACCATTAATTGGTAAGTTCTCCTCCCACCCCTGTAAATCTTTCAATTTGTAAGTTGAGGGGCCAAGCTTTGCTACACTTTGAAAAGGGCCTACCTATAGCTATTGAAACTTGGTGTGCTTCCCCTTTTCATCATGCGGATGATCCCATTTAAGAACCAGATCTCCTACTTCGAATTCCTTGTTCCCGGCCTTATGCTTATCAAACCAATGCTTCACTACTTCCTGTTGATGCTTAAATCGTTCTTTGGCTCTGGACCTAGACTCTTCCGACTTCAAAAGATTATAGATTCTAATATGTAGTATTTCGTTATCGGTACCTCTATATTCCTAAGCTATTATGGAAGATGGTAACAGAATGTTGGGAGGAAGCATAGCTTCTTTTTCGTAAACAAGAGTGTAAGGTGACACACCTAAGGAATTCCTGGGTGTGACTCTATCAGCCCAAAGAGCATTAGGTAACGCTAAGTGCCAACTTCTCTGATTTTATATCATGGTTTTCTTTATAATTCTAATCAAATTCTTATTTGTAGATTCTGCCAAACCATTTCCTTGTGGGTAATAGTTTGCAGAATGATGCAACTGGATTCCTCTTTCATTCGCAAATGCAGTTAATCTAATAGAAGAAAAGTAAGTGGCATTATGAAAAACCATGGAAATTGGAACCCCAAACCTGGTTATAATGTGATATTGTAAGAAATCCATGACTACATCTTCATTCACTTTGCGTAATGGAATGGCCTCGACCCATCTGGTGAAGTAGTTAGTTTTCGTCAAAATGTACTTATGCTGCAAGGAAGAATTTGGGTTTATTTCTCCAATAATATCAATTCCCCATTATTTGAATAGTTCTGTTATCATCACTGGTTTTAAAGGCCCTGCTGCTTTAGCTTGTTTTCCACCACCTCTTTGAAAAGTATCACACTTCCTGACATGAGCATGAGCATCCTTAAACAGTGTAGGCCAGTAATATCTGGCTCTGAGAATATTATGGGATGTTGTATCTCTGGAAAAATGACCTCCAACAGGCCCATCATGTAATTTTGTTATGACCTTCTTTGCATCTTCTTGTTCTAAGCACCTGAAAAAAACTCCATCATAATTATTTTTGAATAACACTCCATCAATTATCTGATATGAATATGATTTCAGACGTAATGCTCTTCATTGTTTGGAATTCCAATGTTCCGGAAAATATCCTTCTTTAAGGTAATGAACTAGGTCATGGTACTAGGAATCTGGAGCTGTGAATAGAGGACATACATCTACCATATGTAACTTAGCTTCATTATCCCAGTTGGTTTCTTCATTATCTTTACCTTCAGCCATTAGTTTACATAGTCCTTGTCCTTTTACTATGGATGCTGGTTTGAACTCAAGATCATATTCTTGTAAGCCTGTTACCTAGTTGCCTCTTCTTTCTCGTAATTCCTTTTGTACAAAAAGAGATCTTACAGCTGGGTGTGGAACTATTACATTAGTACGGTTCTTAAGTATGTATGGCCTGAATTGCTTCACCGCTTTGAAAACTGCATAAGCTTGTTCATGAACAGCTGGATAATTCAAATCAGCTCCCTGCAGACCAGTGCTCATAAATGATATGGGGTACTCATCTCCCCCATATTCCTTCTGTGTAAGCACTGTTGCTAATGAGTCATCGAATGTGAAATTGTACAGAATAAAATCTTTTTCGAAATTCGGACTTTTGAGTGATGGTGCATGAGCAATAGATGTTTTTATCTTACTGAATGTGTTCTTTTCCACATCAGTCCATTTAAATTGTACACTTTGCTTAACCATCTGCTGCAAAGGTTGTTGATGTATTTGTAACTTCAAAATGTATTCATCTATGTATCTTATGTATTGTAACCTGATGTTTATTCCGGGATGTATCTATAATGTAATTGAGTCATGTTGTCATGCCCCGATGTTTTGATCGGGAGGATCAATAATGTAAACAAGTCATGTCAAGTCATTGTGGGTAACCCTCCGATTGTCTAAGGGTTAAAGTCCGCGTAGTTTCAGGGCACTAGGGTTATTAGACTCTCCTAGAAGAGGTCATCCCTAGTAGGGTTTTAGTCATGCCGGGATTAGTATAAATAGAGAGTTGGACTCTCTATTTAACACACAACTCATACACAACTCAAGTGTAGCGCATAGCTGAGGAAGGAGAAGACACTGGGGCTAGATAAGAAGAAGGTTACTGTTGTCGGGAGATCACTTACTATTTTTGGCTTTTACTATTTTGGTGTTGATTCTATCTCTGAGAAAGTTGCAGGGTTTTCTCCATTTATGGTTTCCCCGAGGAAAAACACTGTGTTCATTGTCTCTTGTGTTTGATTGCTGTACTTGTTATTCTCTTAGTTAAAGATCCTGATAATGCTAGCTTAATGTTGAAAAACTAACATGGTATCAGAGCTAACCTGAGAAGAAGACACTATGCAACTATGGGAACTAGGGCTTCCTAGTTTGTGGATATTCCTCCATAGATTTTCAGCAAAAGTAAGGTGGAATAAGTCTCCTCCTTAGGGTGCATATTTCTGTCGAAGCAGAATCCAATTCTAAGGTTTTTCAGTTTTGGACCCAACACTGCTGCCGAAAATTAGGGAATTTCATAGAAGAGGAATTTTTCAGTAAGCCCAGGCATGGATTGATCTCCTCCCCAAAATCAAAGTTAGGGATAAAATTCAAGGCATTTGTGTGGATAGATCTCCGAAAAAGCAAAACCCTAATTTGCTCCTGATCTAGTACTGTGGGATTTCAGCTCCAAATCCAAATTTAACATCTTGACCTGGTAAGATCTAAATATTTTGTATTTCCATTTGAGGTTCTCAGTTTAAGATGTCTCATCATACCAAGCTTGATGAAAATCTTGAGGGAGCTGATAACTTCGGAGCCTGGAAGTATAGGATCTCCCTGGTCCTGGAAGAAAATGAGTTAGACTCCTACATCCATGAGGAGGTTCGAGTTCCAGAGGGAAATGAGGATAATGCCTTACATAAGAAGAATATGGTTATGGCAAAGAGGATCATTCCTGATTCTATTGAATATCACCTTATCCCACAGGTGTCCTCTCTCAAGACACCTAAAACTATGTTTGATGCCCTAACCAAATTGTTTGAAGGGAAGAACATAAACCAGAAGATGACTCTAAGGAATCAATTGAAGAATGTGAAGATACAGAATGTAGAGAACATCCAGTATTACTTCATAAGGGTTTCTCATATCAAGGAACAATTAGAAGAAATAGATGAAGAAGTGGAGAATGCAAAAATTGTGATGACCACCTTGAATGGTCTCTCTAGAACATGGGACTCCTTCATTCAAGGGATCTATGCTAGAAATAAGCTAGTCAATTTCAACAGACTATGGGAAGAATGCTCTCAAGAAGAATCTCAGATAGCAGCTCGAGAAGAGAAGATGGGAAGTGAAGATCAAGCTCTCACAGTTCACTCCAAGAAAGGTAGAAGAAGATCTCATTACTCCAAAGGTAAGGATCCTCATCATAGAGTTAACATTAGAAGGGACCCATCTAAAATGAGATGTTATACATGTGATAAAAGAGGACACTTTGCAAAAGAATGTCCTAAGAAAAAGGTTCACTCTCATAAGAAGAAGGGGAACAAAATAAGGCATCATGCTCATGTTGTAGAAGATGATGAACCATCCAAGAAAAGAACCGGATATGAAAGTGAAGATTCTTCAAGCGAGGATGAATATGTTTTGATATCCACTCTCATAGGTAACATTACTCATGGAAGTGATGATTGGCTTATAGATAGTGGGGCTTCCAAACATATGACTGGATTCAAGGAATCCTTTGTGAGACTATCAAAACATGAATAACCTCACAAGGTGAAGCTAGGTGATGACTACCAATATCCAATAAAAGGTAGTGGGGAATCTTCCTATAAACTAGATTCTGGGAAGTCTCTAACAATGAAGGAAGTATTGTTTGTGCCAGGACTCAAGAAGAACCTCCTCTCCATATCTACACTAGATGCAAAAGGAATGAGGGTTGCATTCATAGATGGTCAAGTCATCATGTGGAGAAGAGGAAAGACTATCGATGATGCGGTGGTGATTGGAGAACAAGAAGGAGGATTGTACAAATTAAAGGGCCATCCAGAACAAGATTTGGTCCATTACACAGTAGAGCCAAGTGAACTTTGGCATAGAAATCTTGCACATGTGCATTACAGAGCACTACCAATTGCAAACAAAGCTGTTGAAGGTCTTCTAGAATTCCAAGAAAAACATGACGGGGTCTGCAAAGGATGTGCGAAAGGAAAGAACACAAAGAAGACATTTCCCAGCAGTGAAAGTAAATCCAAAGGAATCCTAGAAATCATCCACTCTGATGTATGCGGTCCTATGTCATCAAGCTCACTAAGTGAGTATACATATTATGTTTCTTTTATTGATTATTTTTCTAGGAAGACATGGGTTTACTTCAAGAAGAACAAAGACGAAGTATTCAGAAAATTCAAGGAATTCAAAGCCTTGATTGAGAACCACACTAAGAAGAAGATCAAGACATTTCAATCATATAATGGAGGAGAATTCACTTCGAATCAATTCAAAGAGCTATGCAAAGAATCAGGGATTAAGAGGGAGTTGTCCACTCCTTATAATCCACAACAGAATGGGATTGTGGAACAGAAGAACATAACTATCATGGAAGCTGCAAGAGCTATGCTTCATGATCAAGACCTTCCCATTAGAGGAAATTTCAACTCAAAATGGGCCTCCTAAAAAAAATTAATAAAATAATAGTTAAAATAATAAAATGATATTTATTAATTTTGGAGGAAGAAAAGAAAAAAACTACTTTTTTGTTTGTATTTTTGACATATCTCCCTGTGTTTTTACTTAAATTTCGATCAAGAGAGCTCGTTGGATGCAGAATTAAATTTTGAATCCAATGAGTACCCACTTGGCATACTTTTGACGGACGTCGCTACCCCAAAAATTAGAAATACCTGAAAAAAATGTGATGATGATGTCATCATCACATTTTTCAGGTATTTCCTGCTTTTGGGGTAGAAACATCCATCAAAAGTATGCTAAGTGGGTACTCATTGGATGCAGAATTAAATTTTGCATCCAACGAGCTCTCCCAATCGAAATTTGAGTAAAAACACGGGCAGATATGTCGAAAATACAAACAAAAAAAGTAGTTTTTTTATGATACCTATCCCCAAATTTATATTAAAAAACTGTTTAAGACCTCTATGGTATTTCAAATTTAAAGAAATTTCATTGGCTAACACATGATGACATGGAATTTGAGTTAAAGTTAAAAGGCCCATTTTGAGTTGAAATTTCCTCTAATGTATACATCTTTGGGATGAAGCTGCCAGGACAACGATGTATGTACAAAACCGTACTCCACATAGAGTACTCAAGAACAAGACTCCTGAAGAAGTCTTCTCAGACAAGAAACTAGAAGTCAGCCATCTCAGAATATTTGGTTGTCCGGTGTACATACACATTCCAAAAGAGAAGAGAACAAAATTAGATCCTTCAGGAAAGAAGGGTATATTTGTGGGATACTCTGAAAGCTCGAAGGCTTACAGAATATATTTTCCAGGATACAAGACGATTGGCATTAGCAGGGATGTGACATTTGATGAAGACATAACTTACAACAAATCCAGAACAAAACTTGCTGAAGAACCTAAAGAAGCAGAAGCACCCAGAATTCATGATACAACCATGAATGAAGAAACTCAAGAAGTAGATCGATATTTTGAAGAACCACAAAGACCTGTAGATCCACCTCTGGAGAAGAATCCTCATAAGAGGAAACCTGCTTGGGTACGTGAAATTATCCAAGGTGCAGAAAGATATGGGGCTCTAGAAGAAAATCACAGAGAAAGGAAGAGGACTAGATCCTGCTCCGGGTATGTAGCTTTACTATGTGATTTCATTGATAAAGAACCTTCCAGTTATGAAGAAGCGACATAAAGGAAAGAATGGAAGGATGCTATGATCGAAGAGTATCAATCGATCATGAAGAATGATGTTTGGGATGTTGTCCCAAGACCTGAAGGGAAGTCAGTTGTAACTTCCAAATGGATCTACAAGATCAAGCATGCTGCAGACGGTAGCATGAAAAAATATAAGGCAAGATTTGTGGCTTGGGGTTTCTCTTAGAAAGAAGGAATAGACTATGAAGAAACCTTTGCACCTGTAGCCAGATACAATTCCATCAGATCAATACTAGCTCTGGCTGTAGTAATGAAATGGAAGATACACCAGATGGATATCAAGACTGATTTCTTTAATGGTGTAGTGGAAGAGGAAGTGTATGTAGAGTAGCCACTCGGTTTTGAGACTCATGACAAGGAGTCTCATGTGTGCAAATTGTAGAAAGCCCTGTACGATTTGAAATAGGCACCCAAGACCTAATACGGTAGAATTGACAGCTTTCTAACCAGTTTGGGCTTTACCAAGAGTAAAGAAGATTCCAGCCTTTACTATAAGGTTGAAGATGGAAACCCAATGATACTTCTACTATATGTAGATCATCTATTTGTGACAGGTATGGATGGGTTTATTGCTGATATGAAGAGAAATATTGCTGCTGAGTTCGAAATGAAGGACTTGGGGATGATGCATTACTTTCTAGGTATGGAGGTGTGGCAGAGTGCAGATGGAATCTTCCTTGGACAAGGGAAGTATGCAGTAGAGATATTGAAGAGGTTTGGGATGATGGAATGCAAGGTTATGGCCACACCTATGGCTTTGAACCTGAAGATATTGAATGATGCTTCATCAGAGTCGATTGATGCTATGATGTATTGTCAGATGATTGGGTCCTTGATGTACCTGACGAACATGAGACCAGACATTTGCTTTGCTGTGAACACCTTGATCCTGTTCCTGACAGATCCGAGACATGTTCACTTGATTGCTGCAAAGCATATTCTAAGGTACCTAAAGGGTATAGTTGATTATGGGCTCAAGTACGCTGTGAATTAGAAGATTAACCTGGAGGGTTATGTTGATTTAGATTGGGCAGGCAGTGCCATCGATAGGAAGAGCACTTCAGGATGTTTTCGCTAGTATGGGATCAGGTGTGATCTCTTGGTTTAGCAGGAATCAATCCTATGTGGCATTGAGTACAACTGAACTAGAGTATGTCATAGCTTGTTCAGCTAGTTGTGAGGCAGTATGGCTAAGGAAGCTACTGTCTGATTTATTTGATCTCCAGTTAGATGCTACTTGTATACATTGTGACAACCATAGTTGCGTGAAGTTGTCAGAGAATCCAGTGTTCCATGACAAGTCGAAGCATATCGAGATCAAGTACCACTATATCAAGGATATGGTGCAGAGGGGAGCAGTGAAGCTCCAATATGTTGTGACAGAGGAACATATATCTGATGTATTGACGAAGCCATTGGCTAGGATGAAGTTCGAGTACTTTAGGGAGAAGCTTGGTGTTCTCCATATCGAGGTTTCCTCCAAGGGAAAGTGATGATACCCATAGCCATTCTGACATGGTGAGAGGATTGGTTCCTTCCATGGTAAAATGTAAGGGCTGAGCCATTTTTTCATGGTGAGAGGATTGGTTCCTTCCATGTTAGATATGAGTGCTAGCCATTCTGTCAAGTAGGATAGATGTAAGGGAAATTGCCATTCTGGGAATGGAGGTACCTGGTCAGTTACCAGGAAAACTCAGTCTAGAACTGAGAATCCATTCTGATGTGATAGAGGGATGTGTTCCCACTTGATCAGATGTAAGGGCTAAACCATTCTGTCATGGCTAAAGGATTAATTTCCTCCCATGTCAGATGTGATTGTTGGCCATTCCAACAAGCAAGTCAGATGTAAGTGCAGTATCTATCTTCGATCATGTGTTGATCAGATAGAAATGACGTGCCTTTCTTCGATCATGTGTTGATCAGATGTAAGTGCAGTATCTATCTTCGATCATGTGTTGATCAGATAGAAATGATGTGCCTTTCTTTGATCATGTGTTGATCAGATGTAAGTGCAGTATCTATCTTCGATCATGTGTTGATTAGATAGAAATGGTGTGCCTTTCTTCGATCATGTGTTGATCAGATGTAAGTGCAGTATCTATCTTCAATCATGTGTTGATCAGATAGAAATGTTGAGCCTTTCTTCGATCATTGGTTGATCAGATATAAGTGCTAAAGAAGACCTACATGGATGCTATGCCTACAAGCAGCATGAAAAAGGGCTGGCTCTATAGAACTTCCTATTGGAGACATTTACCATCATACACACTCTTTTTGGTAAAATTGGCCTAGTTAAACCACTATCCTAAGTATAATTGACATTAATTGACATTATTGGAGCATTAATTTCCATCATCCAGTCACACCCATGCCTACCTACAGTCAAGGAGGCTAACTTAGCCTTCTACTACAATCAAGGAGGCTAACTGGAGCACTCTAGGGGTGATCTGAGTGATATTAATGCACCTAATTGCTAACTGGTGGTTACAATCAGTTCAACCAGTTAATTAAGGTTCCTCCTCTCATTAAATATATTATTTAATGATTATTTATTATTATTCAATGATTTGGATTCAACAGGGAGCCTCCACCAACTTCTGATGATCAGTTCAGCTTCAGTTAACCTCATCGAGGTTCATTGAAGTCATGGAGCACTAGGACTTGATGGTTGTATTGCTATGACACGTGTTTGATCTCCTTTAGTTGAGATTCAGTCATTTATTGTACTTCGACTTCAGTTAGGGTTTGGTGAGTCAATTAGGGTTTTGGTCAAGTGGTTAACTGAGTGTGAACCTATGGTTGAGAGTCAGTTAAGCCAGACTCACTCATGATTTCAAATTGCCTCCTTAGGTATTCGAATTTCTCATTGATTCGAGCTATTGCTTGACATTGGTATTGTAACTATTAATTGTTTATTGAATATACAGAGAGGAAACCATTCTGGTTCTGATTAACACCATTTCATGAGTTATTTGTTGATTACTCTTTGATGAGATTGATGCTTTGTTCCTAGATCAATGTGCAAGAATAATATGGTATCAGAGCATACGGCAGGACGAATATCTATCTCTCAAAAACAAGCTTTTTGACAGATTTCTCCAAGAAAAGTGAGCAATAGCTCAAAATTCCAGCACTGCACCAGAAGCCAAGCATTACCACTCAATATCCCAAGTAAAGAACTTGTTGATAAATCTTGCTTGATTGACTATGCTGGGTGTGATGAAATCCTAGAATGTGCAGGTTGTTCGACCTTATTTTTCCCTTTCTGTTTTGATTTTCAGGTTTCTACAGGTGAAGCATTCTCTACAGCACATTCAGATGGCCTCCTCAGCATATCTCTTGACTCCATACAATTTCCACTCATGGAAAAGTAAAATGGAGATTCAGTTGCACTCCAAAGGAATTTTTAGAGTCGCCATGGACACTGAAGTTGAGCTTGGATCCACAATAGAAAAATCCAGATTCTTGAATAAGAAATATGAAGCCTTTGATTTCTTGTGCCTCTCTATTTCCCAAGACCTTCTCTTCCATATTACGGATTTGAAGACACCGAAAGAAATATGGGACAAATTGGAATCTCTATACAGAAAGCATGATGACTTGAGAGTTTACCAACTCGAAAATGAACTCATGTCTCTCCAACCTTCCAATTTTGAGACTCTGAATGATTTCTTTACAAAGTTCAAGCATACAGTTTTACTCTTGAAGCAATGCAAAGTGGAGAAGGAGGATGATCAGCTCATCCTTTCCATCCTCTCCAAACTTGGGGCTGATTATTCAATTTTTGTTTCTACATTCCGTGCGGGGAAGCTCACAACCCCCGGATGGAAGATGCCTACACTCAATGCCTTCATTGAGTCCCTAATTAATGAACATGACAAGCTTGTCCAGATGGGGATCATCCGATCTTCCCATGATCAAGCTCTCCATGTCTTGGGGCCCAAAGATCTGAAGCAGTAGAAAAATCAGAAAACTAAATTTGATGCTCACAAGCCTAGAGTTGAAAACCAACAGCATGATGAATCTTTTGGTTCAAGGAAGAACAAAGGAAAAGGGCACAATGGGAAAAAAAAAAGTCAAGTGTTCTTATTTTGGGAAGGGTTTTCACCCTAAACATGCCTACATGAAGAAAAATCTTGATGAAGAAACCTCTCTCCTTGAGAGGAATCACATCAATCTTCTAGAGAGCTTTCGGAGGAGAGATCACCAAGATCGAGAACCACAGCATGAGAAAGGTCATTGTTGGTTTGTTGGGTAGACCCGGGTTTACTATCATGTACCAACAACACCCCTAGCTCACTGGCCCTTTCGACAACAGACCGCGGAGCGACCGAAAGTCTCACCCGAATTGATCCTAATGGGTTGGCCAAAGACTCAAGTGTCTCGACCAGGTTCTGTATGGCGTCTTATGTGTGCCTCACAGCTCTTCTTAGCCTGCAAGGTGTCTCTTTCTGCGACGTGATGCACAGTTTACTCTTGCTCATCGCATCGCCGCATCCTGGGCAACCCATAACTCTCTCCTACGCTCAATCCTCAACCCGCGGTATTGCGCACCACAGCTCCTCTGATGGTGCGATATCGCCTCCTTGCGATATCCTACCACTGCGAATCAACGTACTTAGCTTACTGGTGTTCAACTTACAAGACTCAACTCACACAAGGCTGTTTTATACTGTGACTCTTAACTGTCATAAGTGAAACATAGACAAACTCTTATACAGAATACTTAAAGACTTCAACTTGCATTTATCCTTTTAATATGCTGTGAACTGAATAACACATAAATACATTAACTGTAAGCAAAGTTCATGTAATGAATGATAGATATAACAAGCAAATACAATCACATAACACTCTGATTTTACGTGGTTCACTTCCAGGGTAGAAGCTACATCCACAGAACTGTGTTTCTATGTTATAACTTGAGAGAGGTACACAGTTCTGCTGCACCGCATATGCAGCTAGAGATCTTCTGGGTAACTCCACACACAGCCTAGAGCCCTTCTCTCTTAGATCTCTTCTCTATATTGCCTTCCTATAATACACACTCTCTCTCTCTCTCTCTCTCTCTCTCTCTCTCTCTGTCAATCCACGCGGATTGTTACATACGTGCTCAATGAGCTAGCTACTGGTTATAGTAAGATACTACCGACTGAATATAGAACCAGAGCTCAACTCTATTACAATACAAGGTAACTATGAGCTAACAGACTCAATGGCTAACTAGCTAACCTTTTACAATACAAAATATGTCCCTTTATAGGCATCCCGAAGGTCTCGCCATTACAACATTGTGGGCCTATCCCAACAGTAACCCAAAACCCTAACTAGTGACAGTCGGAATATCTGTACTTGGGGTAGCCGCTTTTCGTCACACCACTGCTCTCTACAGTCTTCCATGATTCCTGGCACTGACCATGGGTAATATGCACTGATTCCCATCTTCTATCCTTCGTCTTCAATACCTCAGCCTCGTCACTCCTTTTCCTTTATGAGGGTAGCTGAGCCCTCCTGTCTTCGCCGCTGCCTTCAATGCAGTGGTTGAGCTCTCTCTTCTCGGCCGCTCAGGTACTATCGTCTTCCTTGAATTCTCTGTCCCAATAGTCATGGTTTTTAGGTATGCTATGCAGCTAGAAACATGCTACGGCTTCATAGCTTTACCTCATCTCTTCGTCTTCTCCAAACTGTCTATCCGCCAAAATGGCAGCTTCTCCTGTAGCTGCGGGACTCTGCTCCAATAGTCATGCCCTAATGGAAAGCACTTCGAAGTCCAAAGCACTGCTAATTGATAGTGGAGCTTCAAATCACATGATGGATGAGAAATACTCATTTTCATCCTTGGATACTGACAAATCCATCCCCATCCACATTGGAGATGACTCCACCATCATTTCCAAAGGACAAGGTACTGTAGATCTAGAAAATGGTTTTTTTTCTAATGTTTTGTATGTACCGTCTCTAGCAGCAAATATCCTTAGTATCTACCAGATGACACATACAAGAATTCCTAAGAGAGTCTCTTTCAGCCCAAATGATGTTGAGATAACAGAAATTGCATCCGGGAAACTCATTGCTAAAGGCCTTGCAAACCATCATGCAAAAGCCTATGAGTTCTCTCACTTTGTTGCGGATGCAAAGCCCACTGCTCTGCTAACTCATGGAAATGAGGTTAGTAGGATGTGGCATGAGAGGTTTGGCCATCTTAATTTCAAATATTTGCAGAAATTATAGAAATACTCCATGGTTTAATGCCTCCCGGTCATCAAGGCAACCACAGGAATTTGCAAGGGTTGTGTGATTGGAAAACACCCTGAGCACAAGTTCGATCGGGGGAAGGAAAACCGAGATACAAGCATATTAGGGCTGATACATTCTGATATCAGTGGTCCAATACCTATCACATCCATGAATGGATCAAGGTATCTCCTTATCTTTATTGATGATTTTTCAAGGTATACATGGGTTTTCTTTCTAAAAAAGAAATCAGAAGTATGTGAATTTTTTTTTGAATTGAAGGCCTTGATCGAAAATGCCTCTAGGATTAAGATCAAGATATTGAGATATGATAATGGAGGAGAGTATGTCAGTAATGATTTTCTTTACATATTCTCCTAAATTGGTATTCAGGTCCAGCATTCAATTCCCTACACTCCCCAGCAGAACGGAGTAGCAGAAAGGAAGAACCGATCTCTCAAGGAGATGACCACCTGTATGTTGGAGTCAAAGAAGCTTGCTGTGAATTTGTGGGATGAATCCATGCATGCTGCAAAATTAATTTATAATAGGGTTTCACACTTATCCATTAAATTAAATACTCCTTTCGAAGCATACTTCGGACAAAATCCGGATGTGTCGAACCTACGGGTGTTTGGGTCCACTGCATGGGCCCGGATTCCACTTGATAAAATAAGGGCTTTGCAACTGCAAAGCATAGAATGTCTATTTATTGGGTATCCTAATGAATCTAAAGGATTTAAGTTGCTATATATAAATACCAAACATATCATCATCGAGAGAAGTGTCAAGTTCGATGAGCCTCTTCAGGAGGTGGAACTAGTGAAGGAGAAAACTGCTGAATTTCCTTCCTATTCTACTGAGTATTTGGATAATGAAATTGGGGTTGATGACACTGATTTGGATCCTCTGATTTATGATATCAATTTTTATAAATAATTATATGATGAATGAGAACCTGAAGTTCAAAATCATCTTTCTACATGGGCCCAACAGACAGTCTCCTTCGCAGGAGACAACATTGGAAATCCGGATGATCCAAGGAGAACCCGGTCTGATTTCCAAAGAGCAGGTATTGTGGTCTCTTTTTCTAATAATTTTCTGTCTAAAACTTGCTATTTGATGATTATTTCATATCAAAAATCCTACTACCATGCTCAGAATGATCTGAGATGGAAAGTTTCCATGGATGAAGAGATGAATTCTCTTCAAAAAAACACTACTTGGGAGCTAGTTTCTCTTCCTCCGGGAAGGAAATTGGTTCAATGCAAGTGGGTGTTTTGGAAAAAGGTTTCTGCTGATGAAAGAACCTGAAAATATAAGGCAAGGCTGGTAGCAAAAGGTTTCTCTTAGATCCAATGAGTTGACTACCATGAGACCTTTGCACCGGTTGCAAAAATGGATTCCATTCGCCTTGTTTTGGCTATTTCAGCATCCAAGCATTGGGAGGTGCATCACATGGATGTTAATTCAGCATTTATGCATGGAGATATTCATGAGGAGATAAAAATGAAGCATCCTGAGGGATACATCACTGATCCATCTTTGATTTGCAAGCTAAAGAAGTCACTATATGGGTTGAAACAGGCCCCAAGAGAGTGGTATTCCAAGATGGATGCCTTCCTTCTCTCGCAAAACTTTTAGAGATGTAGATCAGATCCAAATGTGTATTTAAAGCAGCATTATGGTCATATAATTATCATTGTTTTATATTTTTATGAATTACTGATCACAGGTAGCACAATTGCCTCCATTTCAGCCATCAAAACTACTCTCCACAATGCCTTTGAAATGAGTGATTTGGGGCTTCTAAAACAATTTTTGGGGCTCGAAATCGAGCAAAATTCTGATGGGATTTTGGTCACTCAGTACAAATACATTTCATACATGTTATTCAAGTTTAACATGGCTGAATGTATGCCTGCACCATTCCCTTTTCTTTCAGGGATCAACCTTCAAGAAGGAAAACACACACCTCCCATGGACTGCACTATCTATCGACAACTGATTGGTAGCTTGTTGTACTTGACAAATTCTAGGCCTGATATTTGTTATTCCATGAATGCTGTACCAAAATACATGCAGCATCCTCATGATATTCATTGGAAGGAATCCAAGAGGATCCTCCAGTATATTCAGGGAACTAGGACCTACGACATTCATTATGCTGCAGACTCTGAGCTAGAGTTGGTTAGATACACAGATTCCGATTGGGCGGGTGATTCTATTGATCAGAAGTCAACTTTTAGATATGTATTCATGTTTGGTGGTGGCCCTATTTGCTGGTCAAGCAAAAAGCAGGCTGCCATAGCACTATCTTCAGCAGAGGCCGAGTATCTAGGAGCGGTGAATGCTTGCATCCAAGTAGTTTGGTTGCAAGGAATTATTTCAGAGTTTGATCTTCGTAGTAATTTGTCCACTATCCTCTTTGTGACAACCAAATTTCTATTAATATATCCATGGATCCAATTACTAGGCAGAGGACCAAGCATGTAGAGATTCACATGCACTACATCAGGGAGCTAGTGCATGACAGGACCATCATTCTGCAATACTGCTCGATTGATGAGCAGATTGCAGACATCTTCACCAAGAGATTTTTAGAAAATAAGTTCACTTACCTCCATTCACTATTGGGGGTGAGTTCATCAGGGTGATCCATACTACTTTCAGTGTTCAGCTTGAAGGGGGGGGTTTCCCTCTTTTCCTCACATAGTTTGTTTTGAGCATTGTTTCAGTTTCAACATTGTACAGGGTGACCTATGGCCTTAGTTGCCGTGGACCTAGTATTTTTATGCAACTATGTTTTCTAACTCTTCCTGAATATAGCTTAAGGGGGGGTGTTGGAGACATTTACCATCATACACACTCTTTTTGGTCAAATTGGCCTAGTTAAACCACTATCCTAAGTATAATTGACATTAATTGACATCAGTGGATCATCAATTTCCATCATCCAGTCACAGCCACGCCTACCTACAATCAAGGAGGCTAAATTAGCCTTCTCCTACAGTCAAGGAGGCTAACCGGAGCAATCTGGGGGTGATCTGAGTGATATTAACGCACCTAATTGCTAACTGGTGGTTGCAATCAATTCAACCAGTCAATTAAGGCGCCTCCTCTCATTAAATATATTATTTAATGATTTTTTATTATTATTTAATGATATGGAGTCAACAGGGCACCTCCACCAACTTCTGATGATCATTTCAGCTTCAGTTAACCTCATCGGGGTTCATTGAAGTCATGGAGCACTAGCTTTGATGGTTGTCTTGCTATGACATGTGTTTGATCTCATTTAGTTGAGATTCAGTCATTTATTACACTCCGACTTCAGTTAGGGTTTGGTGAGTCAATTAGGGTTTTGGTCAAGTGGTTAATTGGGTGTGAACCTATGGTTGAGAGTTAGTTAAGCTAGACTCACTCATGATTTCAAATTTCCTCCTTAGGTATTCATATTTCTCATTGATTCAAGCTATTGCTTGACATTGGTATTGTAACTATTCATTGTCTATTGAACATAGAGATAGGAAACCATTCTGGTTTTGATTAACACCATTTCATGAGTTATTTGTTGATTATTCTTTGATGAGATTGATTCTTTGTTCCTAGATCAATGTGCAAGAATAATACTTCCTATGATGAGAAGAATCATGAGATAGCACCCATGTTGATCCAGATCGAGTGATGATCCAGATCTAGTGATGATTCTTAGTGATGATACAGATCCAATGTAATGTCCTAATTCTGGTGTACAGACTTGAACACTTATTTCTGTAATTTTTCTTAAATAATTCTGAAATTTAAGGGGTTCACACAGAGCCTTCTCGGATTGGCAAAAACAAGGGTTTCTTTCGGGAGATTTTTTAGAGGACAAGAGTGATCAGTGGGAAGAATAGAAATATATTTCAGACATTGAATTTAATCTCTCCTAACACATTTATATATGGTTCCATTTATGTTTCAGAATCCGCGATGCGGAAACCTACTACCACGCTTCTGGGCAGCCAAACCGTGCAACTAAGGAGAGTAGTTTTGCCTGTTTCAACCAGGGGTTCTGGAGACTTGAAAAGGGTTTTTCCAGCCTTAATATAGAATAAATAAATGTTTTATACATTTTTCATAGATTCTGGAAGGTTATGAGAATTTTTGGATGAATTTGGGGTTTTACGACAGTTTTGGCCAAGGAAAACCCTGCGCAGAGGAGGATCCAAAAAGGTAGTACAAACCCAAATAAAAATGTTTTTGGAGTTTTATATGGGAACCCATAGGAACTAACAGAGCTCATGTTGAGTTAACAAAAATGGTTTTACATCAATTTTATCAAAACTAGTTATTAAAAACTAGTAATCTAAAAACTAGTAATCTAGCTAGGGTCTTAAAAAAACTATTAAATCATCTTAAATCCAATTCTCTGAAACCTGATATTTATAAAAGAGATAAATATGATCCATTTGAACATTAATACTTATTCCAATCCCTTCCCCATCATGAAATATTCATTACAACACTCATATTCACTCAATCCCCCCATAGACTGATAAAATAGGATATTTTATGAAGTTGAGATAATATTCTTCAGGATATGACATATATCGACCTGATAAATGTAATGTTTAGAATATATTGAAAGTACATAAAATAAATAACATGACTGACTGACCATTACAAAGAGGCTTTCAAAATAAAGGGGCAGGAGGCTCAGAACATGACCGGCAAAAGCGGTTGTGAGCATAGGTGAAGCATGGGCTTCACTGTATCTCAAACTAAACATGTTGGAGGATGAAAATAACTCTGATCATACTTCAATGGCTGCAATGTAGCACTCCATACCTGCAATAGAAGAGAAAGGGAGATGGAAGAGAAGGGAGGAGGGGTTTGGGGATCATCACCCAATGGTCTGAGGCACAACACTCAGAGAGTATGCTCACATAGCATAACCAAAATATCAAATCATCAACCAAACTGAAGCAATGGGTTAAAATTCATCTTTTATAGAATTATGCATGACCTGCTTAGTAAGTTGAGGCCAATGGTGACCTGTGAGAGCAAGTCAACCCCATGGTGACCTAACCCTAGCCACAAAAGTGCCCCCTTTGGGAAATTAGGAAAGTAGGACCATGTGGAATTGTTTCCAAGTCCAAATCATCCTTCACAATTAGAAACTGCACCCTCCCTTAGTCAAAAGTTGCCTCTTTTGAGTTATGACAGGTTTCTGCTTTTCCTTGGTCATAAGGAAACTTTTTCTTTCCTTCGAAAACTTTCCTGCTTTTACCTCTGACTGATTTTTCTTCTTTTAAGCAACTTCCCTTTATTCTCCTACTTGCTTTTTTCATGGACTTTCTTATTTTTACCAAGCCAAGTTAACTAGCTTTCCCCAATGTGCCCTCCTGACATGGCAACCTTAATTCCACATCAATATTGTGCATAATAAATAAAATTGCTAAAATAAAATTAAATACATTCCTTACAACAATTATTAGCAATATTTTTCCTAGGAATAATAATTAATGTCAATTTCAGCCCCTAGGAATTTCATCATGGTCAACACTTTTAATGTCCCAAAATATGGGGACATGACAGTCCTCCCCTCCCAAATCTGCTTGTCCTCAAGCAGAAGCACTCTAGAGTGCCACAAATTTGTTCATCATGTAGGAGAACTGGAGCATGAATCCATTGTTCAAAAAGGTGTACTTTCTCCATGAAGCCATCCTGTAAAGTTTCTCCAAAACAAGCAATTCCAGTGTCCCATTTCTTGCATTGCACCCCCTTTAGTGAGAATGCCTTCCCACACAACTTATCAAGCGAATTTATGTCTGGATCCCATTTCCTCAACTGTAAGTATCCAAACATTAGAATCCACCATACAAATTTATCATCACATGAAATGACATTCATGCTTTGGAAATCATACCATTGCACCGAAAACTGAAAATTCTCAATGCAAAGTTGGAAATCTGTTAGATTTCCCCACCCAACATAAAGTTCCTTATGTGCTTGATGCACATCAGCATTGAATATCACAATGAGGTTGCTGCAAATACATAGGTGTGAGTCCCATGTCCAACCCCAATGATTATAGGAATCATCCAACCAACAAGGATGCCCAAACTGCTCACAATAAGATGATGCATCACAATCATCTCCAAAAATGCAAGCAGAAAAAACAAATAAGTGTCCCCTCATTCCACTTGATAAGGGACTAAAAATCCCACTAAAAGATCCATGTGAACACTTCCAATGGCTCAACTCTCTGCCACTGGTCAAATAATGCAAGAATCTATCCAACTGTGTGCAAGATATTTTCCTCAACAACTTCTCTTGGCAGTTTTCTTTCTTATTTGTCTTCCATTGATGACGTGCAGACATTTTTCTGTAAGAAGACTCCATGTGTGACATGTAATCTTCCACCCAATCCACATGTGGTTTAATGGCATCAAGTTACAGCCATATGTGCCTATGTGTCTTACAGGAGGGTGATGGTGCATTCCACAAGTCATCATGAACACCTAGGAAAGCCTCCAGCTCTTCCTGTTGCACCAACAAGGAAAATTTCTTCTCCCAATTTTTATTCTCACTTGATGAGGATAAAATAAAAGTGTGGGTAGAATATTGGATCATAACCCTACAATACTCATCCACCCAAATTATGGCTCCCCAATCTTCATCCTCATCTGACCCTCCCATTCGGAAGAGACTCTTTCTAGGAAACAATTCCAGTTTTTTCTGGAAAAGGCCAAGTGCTTGGTTCTCATCAAAATTGTCTATTCCATCCTCAAGTACAAAAAAAAATAGAATTCACCTCATGTGCATGTGTATGGAAGGTATCCAATGGCTTCAAATTAAATCTTTGTTGCTTTTCACATGTCAAGAAAATGTCAGTCACAACAAAAAATCTATTGCAGAAGTAAAATTCTTTACCTCCCAAGGTCTTCATTCCAAAGATGTTTCTATCCACCCAATCAATGGATGAATATAAACTTTTATTTTCTGATCCATATGGAATTTGATTAGTCATATTTATTAAGGATAAGAACACTTCATCCTTCCTCTCATTCTCAATGAGTGCTTGGCCCAGATTTTCTTCCTCATAGATTTTCACAAGAACCTGCAAATCTACTCCTCCCTCATGGTTGTCCTCCACATGAGGTTCCTCCATTATGCCCAAAACATTTCCTTCCATGCAGCATGAAAGGTGTGACAACTTCAAATCCTTCTGAAGTTGAAAGATCTGTAACTTTTAATCTTGAAGGGATCTTTGTGTTCTCTTCAATAAGTTATTGGTGATCTCCAACTTATTAGTGATATTTTCTGATTTTTCTTCTTCCTTCTTGAGTGCACTATGGTACATTTCAGCCACCATGAGGAGATTATCTCTATCATATAATAAGTTCATATATCTCTCCTTCATCTTGGCCATTCCTTCTTCCAGTGCTATGCACTCCTCTAGAAAGGCTTCTCCTTCCATATCTCCACCAAAAGCTTGCCAACAACATCTTGCCACCAAGGCATTGATGTCAACAAAGTTTTTCATGGCTTCCCTAAGATTATTTCTATCCTCCTTTAGTGATCCACTCAAATGATGTGGCTCACCAACTATATCATCCATCAAGTTTTCTTCTTCTAATATGTGACATATATGCCCATTTTTCTTGTGGCATGAATCCACCACATAAAACTCATCCTCAACATACAGGCCAGCCTTTGAATTTTTTGCACACTCACTTCCATGATCTGAAGTGGAAGGTATCTCTGAATGCTAGAATGCCATGTGATCTATATGAAAAACATGAAGCATCTCATGCCTTGGAATTTCATCTTCATCATGTTGCAAGAGAGTCCAACATTCTGAACTATGTCCCTCCCTTTGCATCAGATTTTTATCCTTCAAATTTCCTAGTTCATATCTAGCTAGTTGGGGCTTGCCTTCCACTTCATTACGCAATTCAAATGATGAATTCAGATCTCATATTTCTTGATATTTTGGATCTGATCCAAAATATTCCTTCACCATATTATTACCATTGACAATATCACCCTTCTTTTCACTAATTGTGTGATCACCAACAGGGAAAATGGGAGTGAATTTATCTCCCTCACTAGTGACCTTCCTTTTCCAGTCCTCAAATGCAAGTGAAGAATTTTTATATTTACATGGATCATATGGTTGCAGGTGTACATGGATGCTGCAAAAATCATAAATTTTATTATCCATGTTCTTAGCATTACCATCTTCCTGTACAGATACTATGGTGGCCTTCTCTTCCACCAAAATCTTTGCTTCACACCCAAGTGGCGTGGCCTTGTTTTCATCTTCATTATGTGGCTCAGGAGGTGATTGTAATATGATATGTATACCTATTTTGGAGCTGATCCAAAAGATTTCTCACCACCCATACATGAGCCAAAACCTTGAGCAGTGATCCAGAGATCACCCACCAAGAAACTTGAAGTGCATTCCTCTTCAACTTCTTCTCTTATGCAACCACCTTGTGGTGATTTTTACTTCACCTCCTGGATATTTGTGTCCACTTCATTTTTATTCTCCTCCAAGAAAATTGTGAATTTTTCATCTTTAGTGGTACTCATGTCACAATATTTAGAAGCTCTTTTTGAAGAAAAGCCAAACAAACTCTTAAGTCTTGAACATGTTGATGGCTTGGAGGAATATTCACCTTTGGTTCTATCTTCTTTTTTTTTTCTTTCAAAAAATTTCCTGCTTTTACCTCTGACTACTTTTTTTGTTTTTAGGAAACTTCCCTTTATTCTCCTACTTGCTTTTGTCATGGACTTTCTTATTTTTACCAAGGCAAGTTAACTAGCTTTCCCCAATGTGCCCTCCTAACATGGCAGCCTTAAATCCACATCAATATTGTGCATAATAAATAAAATTGCTGAAATAAAATTAAATACATGCCTTAGAACAATTATTAGCAATATTTTTCATAGGAATAATAATTAATGTCAATTTCATCCCCTAGGAATTTCATCATGGTCAACACTTTTAACGTCCCAAAATATGGGGACATGACATCCAGTGATGATGATCCAATAGTGTTGATCCAGATCAAGTGACGATGTAGATCCAGTGATGATGCCTAGTATTGATCCAAATCGAGTGATGATCCAGATCCAGAGATGATGCCCTGTGATGATCCAGATCCAAAGATGAAGCTGACTAAAAGACGAAGATGACTTGAAGCTGAATATGACTTGAAGATGAAGATGACTTGAAGACTAAGAATACTTGAAGGTACAGATGATGAGGTGATCCAAAGAAGAAGATCAGTGCTGAAAATTGTGTCGAAAGAATACCTTCCTAGTTAAGAGGGAGTGTTCATTTATTTGTAACTCCGGAATGTATTCATCTATGTATCTTATGTATTGTAACCCGATGTTTATTCCGGGATGTATCTATAATGTAATTGAGTCATGTTTTCATGCCCTAATGTTCCGATTGGGAGGATCAATAATGTAAACAAGTCATGTCAAGTCATTGTGGGTAACCCTCCAATTGTCTAAGGGTTAAAGTCCCCACAGCTCCGGGGCACTAGGGTTATTAGACTCTCCTAGTAGAGGTCGGTCTTAGTAGGGTTTTAGTCATGCCAGGATTAGTATAAATAGAGAGATTGACACTCTATTTAACACACAACTCATACACACTCAAGTGTAGCGCATGGTTGAGGAAGGAGAAGACACTGGGTCTAGATAAGAAGAAGGTTACTGCTGTTGGGAGATCACTTACTGTTTTGGGATTTTACTATTTTGGTGCTGATTCCGTCTCTGAGGAAGTTGTAGGGTTTTCTCCATTTATGGTTTCTCCGAGGAAAAACAATGTGTTCATTGTCTCTTGTGTTTGATTGCTGTACTTGTTATTCTCTCAGTTAAAGATCCTAATAATGCTAGATTAATGTTGAAAAACTAACAAAGGTTTGACAATTTGAGAAAAATCTGGTACAAACCTTTGCACAAAATTAATTGTCCCCATGAATGATTGATTACCTTTTTGTTATGGGGTAAAGGGATATGTTCTATGGCTTTAATCCTTTCTAGGTCTATGGAGATACCTTTCTTAGAAACAACATGACCTAGTAGCTTTCCTTCTAGGATCGCAAACATGCATTTCTTAGGATTCAGTGAAATACCATATTTTTGACAACGCTCAAAAATTTGTTTCAGATGGAATGCATGTTCCTCTCTCTTTTTTGAAAATATTGTGACATCATCGAGATATACCACAACACTATGGCCAATCAGACTGCGGAAAGCTATATCCATGGCCCTCTGGAAAGTAGCTCCAGCATTAATGAATCCAAAGGGCATTCTCCTATAAGAAAAAGTTCCCCACTTGTTTCTGAATGTGGTTTTAATCCTATCCTCTTCGGCTACTAATACTTTATTATAGCTAGAGAATCCATCTAATAATGAAAACAATTCAGAACTTGAAACCATCTGCAATATTTGCTCCATGGGTGGGACTGGATAGTTATCTTTATTTGACGCACGATTGAGGTTTCTGAATTCTACACGGAGCCTGATTTCTCTGGATTTTTTCCTTACTGGCACCAAATTCGAAACCCATTCCGAATGTCTAACTTTGAATATAATTTTAGCATCCAACAATTTTTTTACTTCACTCTGAATCAAAGGTTCCATATTTGGATGCATCTTCCTTAAAGGCTGTTGGTAAGGCTTGACTCCAACTTTAATCGGGATGACATGTTGTATAATTTTTGTGTCATATGTTTTGAGCTCTTCATATGTCTAGGAGAACACATATTTGTACTGTTTGTATAGACTAATGAACTTACTCCTCTTGCCCGGAGAATAACACTTTCTCAAATTTACATATCTAGGTTCAACTTCAATTCCCAAATTTATTAGCTCAAATTGCAAGGATGATCTATGAGTCTTGACATTCGCTGGATTTCTGAACTTGTTGTTTAAGTGAAAAATTCATTCCAGGGTCCTGAATCCCTTAGGAATAAAATTCCCAAATTTTAATTCTGCTTGATGTTCTTCATCATCTATTATTGCTCCTTTAAAAGTCTCATCATTCATCAAGCATTCCAAATTTTTTTGATGATCGTCAAAAACCCGTAGATTGGTGATCATATCCAGAACAGAAGGCCTGAAAAGTAATTCAATAGAGCATGTATTATTAGAAGATACTAGCCTTGCAGCTGAGGTGGCTAGTAAATCAACTGCTGCATTCTTTAATATAGGAATGGACACAATATTGAATGCATGAAAATTTATAAGCAAATCCCAAACTTCATTTTGATAGGCTTTTAAATGTGGTGAAATACAACGTATCTTATTTTGAATTTGCTTAACAACAATTTTAGAGTCTCCATATATTTTCATATTTTTCACTTTCAGTTCTATTTCCTTTTTCAGTCCCTGAAATAGTGCTTCATACTCAGCTATATTATTGGTACATTCGAACTCTAATCTATAAGAAAGAAAAAGTTTAGTTTTTCTTGGATCAATTAGGACACAGCTAGCTCCTGATCCTCTCGATGTTTTAGATCCATCAAAATACAGGGCCCAAAAACTATCTAATTCTACTGAACTTGAATTAAAAACTACATCTAAAACTAAATCTACTATTTTACAGGCAATCTCATCAGCCTGTGAAAATCGAAGGAGATCTGGCTTCTTTAGCTTGGTTTTTTCCTGGTTCCAATTCAATGAAGTAATTTCCCAACACAAAATTTACTGGCTCATTCTTTCCTTCTAACTGAGTAACATTGTATTTCATTTGAGGTTCTCTCACTACTTTTATCTGATTGGGACTTCCCTTATGAGGAAACCATAAATGTGACCAATCTGATGCGAAGTATCCATCTAGCCTTGCCGACCAGTATCGAATCAAAATAAGTCCATAAGCATCAAGTATGTCATCTACTAAAATGTCTATGTATTGACATAACCTCTCATCCGTAGATAAGTGAATTAGAACATCTTCCATTTCTCCTATTACTTTCACTGCTGTCTTGTCTAATAACCTGCCAAGTAGATGGTTTAGGTTGTCCATTAATTTTCTTGCAGACTGACCATGGCATAATGTTGACTGATGCTCCTGAGTCTAATAAACAGTTGTGCACATTATAATTGAAAATCTCAAAAGTTAGGAGAAATGTTGGGGTTTTATACTTAGACTTACCTCCCACACTTGCTTCACCAATTTCTTCTTCAGGTTGGTTGTCAGTGGGAAGCTCTTCTTTTGTTACTTCAAGCGCTTTTAACAATTTCTCTTTTTGCTGAGGTACATTACACATTTCAAACAATGACATATTTTCCTTAGCATTTTTAATGTCTTCCACAATATCATACCCCATCTCAGGTTCTTTGAGATTCTTCTTGACATTATCCACCTTGTCTTCAATAGGCTTAACAGGCATGTTAATTTTCTTCGGATTTTGACTTGAAATGATAAATTCAGGTATTTTAACAGTTGTAGTGTTATTTTGTATCTTATTCATATTTTCTTGAAGTTTCTTGATCTTAGGAAGTATTGACTTGTCTTCTTTTAACAAGCTATGACTTCTTGTCGTCACATTGGTTTCTAATGTTTCCTCTTATTTCAGAGAATCTTCTTATGTATCAAACATTGAGACACAACCCCATAAAACTAGAGTATCCTCCTCTTGTTTTTCTGTAGATTGATTATCTTTTTCTTCCTCCTTATGAGTTTCTGTCAGTTTGGAATCCAATAATTGATTCATTACTAGTGTCATATAATTTATCCATTGGGGAAATTCTTCTCAAAATGAGGCTATTGATGAAAAGTACAAAAACTATCCATGCCTACATCAGTTAAATTCATTGTTGAAGGACTACGTGGAGGAGGTTTAGGTTGAATGTTGTCTTTCATTTTCTTATAATAAGGCTTATACGATTTGTGATCTTCTTTTTCCTTCTGTAAATCTATCACTCTGTTGGATAAATTTTGCATCATCTTCAACATCCCTTCAAAATCCTGTAACCGCTCATCTTTAGGTTTAGTTAGTAATAAAGGTTTCTTGCTTCTGAAAGTCTGTTCTTCTGACTACACAGGATAATTTTCTATGCTTTCCAACTCAGCTTCCACCTTCTCAGCTTCTTCATAAGTTTCTGCTAATGTAGGTCTCACTTATCTCTTGGAAAACATGGCTAGATTAGGCCCAAGGGCTGAGGTATAGTATTCTATCAGAGCATTTTCAGATGGCTTATTTAATGCAGTAAAATTGTTTAGGTAAGCAGCAAATCTTTGAGTAAAATCATGTAGTTTTTCTTTTCTTTATTTATTTAGAGCACATAAGCCCTTCATTAAGGATGCATGAGTTTTCTGAACTGCATATTTAGTTCTAAACATTTTCTCAAATGTTTTCTAATAAGTGATTGAATTTGCAGGAAGTGCAAAATACCATGAAGCTGCTTTTCCTTTCAGAGTGTGAGGAAACAATCTACATACTACATATTCATGCTCCCGAGCTCGTAATCCTTCTATAGCCAGGTAAAAAATCTGTAAATGAACATCTACCAAAACTCCTTCACTGGGTTCAAACTTGGGTAACATCTTGTCAAAAGCTTGAGGAAAATCATGGAAGGGAGGTGTCAAATTTAAAGGCGACCTAGCTTTCCAAGCAGGTGGTGGAGGTGGTTTGTTTGCATTAACATTATCCATGATTCTGAGTGGAGAATGAGGTAGTGACTAAACAGGGGTATGAACAAGTGAACAGTAAGGTGTATTTAGATCCAATTGATTCAAAGGTTGGTCAACTTTCTATAGGGATGCTTCTACTAGTTCTTCAAGGTCTTCTACCAACATTGAATATTCAAATTTAGGGCGATCTTTCTTCTGATATTCTCTTTTGGGTAAGACAGGAATAATCGGTAATCCTCCAATATTCTTCACATATGCCCTAGCAATTCTTTGCAAATCATCAACTATTTCGTTATTGACATGATATAGATACCCTTTATCTTCCGGAGTTGAACTGTGAAACAAACTGCTTTCAGAACTATCATCGGTGGAGTAATTTCGAGGAAAAAGGTTTCCTCGGATAGCCATGCACTGGTGGCCCTCCTTCTAGTGCCAAAAACTATTGAGGCCTAGAAAATCGCAGGTAACAATAGTTATGGATTCTCCCCAATAAACGTTCCCAACTAGCCCATTACTATTTGGTATGGGGAATCCGTCCAGTTTACGGTCCGACTACCGTAGGTCAAGTAACAAATTAAAAGGTTTTACCGGTTACGACCCAGTCCACCGTGTATATTTTTAGTTTTTTGTGTTTAATTTATGATGTGCAAGTGCCTATCTAAAAATGAAAAATTGATAGAGATAACGAGGAGTGTCACAATGTGATGTGCAGGTTCTTACCTCTCGTCTTACCTCTATCACATCTAAATCACAAACAACCAGAAAATAACTACAACTAACTAACCTATCCCCATGGAGCAAAAAATTATCAATTATCAAAGAGTATGTATTTCTATGAATGTATTAAGAAAAATTACAGATAGCTGTGACCGATTTCAAAACACACGAGCATTAATAGAAATATGAACAACCAAATATCTTATTGTTTATGACAACCTTCATTACTCACAGTGGAAATTTCATAGAATAAACTATAAGACATTCATAACATGAACATAAATTCAATGAGTTAGAACGATCTCACAGTTCATGGACATAAGCTGAAAATGAAATAGTTCACATTCAACTGATCCATAGCAAAGCATTTGAAACATTCCACCAAACTTTCTCCATCAAAACTTGCAATTCTTTATTTCAAAAGGAAGTAGTTCTTTTTACAACATACTCTCAAAAATTTCTTGGGAAAGCCCCCTTTCTACATCTAAACCCTCCTTTATTTATCCAAAAAAGAAAAACCTTTGGGCTGCTCCTTGATGACTTTTGGGATCCCCTGACCTTTTAGTTCCAAAATTTGTCTTGTAGTATGTGCTTATAATTTTTACAATATAATACATTTTAAAACAAAAATATTTTAAAATACTTTATGAAGAGGGGCCCGCTTGGTCGTTGATGAAATTTTTCCATGCCTGGGCCTCCGCTGCTATGCTTTCAAAATCAGAAGGTTCAAGAAAACTAATATTTATCTCATATTTGGCAGCTTGGTTCCTGAGCCCTTCTATCCTTGCTAGACTTAGATGCAGTTGATATTCTAATAGATGAATACTCACAGCTGCATGTGCCACTACATTATTTAAATTTCATTCATCTAGATCCTTTAACTGCTAGATCTCCTTCAACAACTGGAGCCTTCTTCTTTTGTCTTTTAGACATATATTCTTTGCACCAATCACCCTGTCATAAACATAGCATGTTCTTAGACCAATTATATTTGACTAAGTGAAACAATAATAACAAAAATTGTATCAATATATTTACCTCTTCCATATGCATTCTGAAAAATGAACTATACACAATATTAATGCATGAAAAGAAAAAGACAAGGCGAAAGAAAATCCTGCAAGTTGTGCTTAAAACCCTCTAAGTCCACTGTCTATAACCAAAATCACAATACTGATAGAAAAGATCCCTCATCTTAATCCAGGTCACATCTGAACTAACTCAAACTCCTCTGATAAAAGCATGAACCACATTGTCACTACTGCTAATCTCCAAAACACTAGACTCTGTACTATGCTTCTCAATGTGGAAAACGCTAACCAGGAAAAACCATGGTTTTGGATAACAATAAAACCCAAACAACGAGGTTGCAGTGCAGTCGGCAGAAAAACCCTATCGATAGCTAACTTCTCTAAATGTCAGGAGGATTGTTCAAGTTACATTCACAACGACAGAAAACAAAGAAACTACGAGTCTGTGACAAAACTTTAAGTCCGTCGGATATTGGAATCTCTAACTGCTAAAGATCAGAAATTTAAACCTTAACATTTCCGCAGTGTTGGCGACCAGAATCTCTAAAATCTAAATGTCGGTAGACTCCCAATATATCGACATCGAAAACTCTACGTGCTATGGATCGAAAACTCAAACCTCAATGCACTTCCGCAGTGTCGGTGAATTAAATCTAAACGCTGCCATAGTGTCAGTGATTCCGAACACTAAACTTCGCCGTAGTCATGTATCAGAGATCGGAACCACTAACCACTAATGCATTGGCAGTTGAAAACACTAAACGTCGGGCATATAGTATTATCGACAGTTGCAACGGTGGATTCACAAACAACTATGGTTCCATGAAAAAATACAACCTGTCGGTGATCGGAAGTTCTAACTGCTAAAGGTCAAAATTTTAAACCTGAATGTCTCCGTAGAGTTGGCAATGCAAAGGACAAACCCTCTGATCAAAGTCAAAAATCGTTCTGATAGCGATAAAGTGAAATCAAATCATCGATAGTCAAAGGTTTAAACAATAAAACCACAAGGTGGTAAAGGCCATAGATCGGCGAGAAAAAGAGTTGTTCGTCGTTTCCCTTCCGAAACGTCGATGGCATAGATAAATAATTCTCCGAATCAATCTTCAACCAGCTTTCGATAGCGATAAATAAATTCATTGAAAAATCAAAACGTTAAGTGTTCAAATAAACGAAATATGTTCAGCTGGGCGATGGTAATACTAGCTCGTTTAACCTCTGAAACAGCGGGAAAACAGTGAACTAATCACCCGACTTCCCAAAGGTCAATTTTAAGTGGAAAAACTGGACTTCCAAGACAGCTTTAAAATAATCAAACAAAACTAAGCCAGAAAAATCAAAATGAGGGTCCAAAATTTCTTAGAAATTTGGGAAATAGGTTGCAGCTGCAACATGGATTTATTGGCTGGGTTGATCAGGACCTTACCGCTTGAAAGGACCCTTCGATGTGCGATTGAGGGGAAGATATATTCCCATCAAAGAATAAATATGAGGTGTAACATAGTATATTGAAAACTAGGAGTAACTAATTGAATTCAAATAGTCTATTGAATATCATACAAGAGATTGATATCTCATTGAAGAATAGTAAATTCATATACAATGATATTTTATTATATGGATTATCTTGCACATATACATCAAGGGATAGTACCTGGAACGATCTCCCAAACCAAGATCAAACTTTTCTCCAATGTTTAGTTTCCTAAATCCAAAATTGGTCTTAGCCAGAAACAGTAACCCTTGAATGCCTGCAACTCAGTGCCAAGCACACTGTCCATGGTCAAACACTTTTTCACAAATGGTTTAACCATGATCCTTGGATTGATAGTAATAATAGAAAATAAAAGCTCAGGATATTTGAGGTTTTTCAAGCGAAAATATCTGTCTAAAGATGGTGATCTGGCTGCAATCTTGGTAGCCAATAAAGATGCCACTTCTTGTACACTAGTTCCTACAACTTTGATGCCTTCACTTGCAGATTTGAGATGTTCAATTTTCCTTAGCCACTCAACAATAGAACCACAAATCAAAACCCTAACCCATGGGTTAGTAACAAGAAAGAAGAAAAATAATTCCTCCATGGATCTCTGTTTCATCCTAATCCTCTCCTCTTCTTTCTCGGTCTAGGCAGGAAAATTTGGGGAAAAATTGATGGGCCAAAGAGTGATAATTGATTGGTTCAAACTCTTAGTGGTTATGGTAACTAATCAACTCTTAGGTTCAGGATCTTAATGGTTATGGTAACTGTTTCCGCCTTTCACACATCTGGGTCACGTGGCAGAAATCTTCAAGCCACTTGGTGTGTCCTTGGGGGCAAGTCTCGAGTCAAGGTTGTCACCTTGTTCTTGACTCCTCTGTTTAGGCTCAACTCCTAATGAAGCCAAGGGGGGTAGACCCTATTAAGTTACTAAGGATGATTTCTTAGTGTGATGATGTTAAACTGAATCCGTTACTTAGGAGTTTGAATATTTTAACTATAGACAATTAAAGATGACAAGATACGAAAATAAACACACGAAAGCACAACGCTGATACACAATGTATATATGAAGCAAAAAAGACTAGTGCCTTAAAATGGAGTCAAATCAATAAAATCGATGTGCTTGCATGTGCTTGGAGTGAATGTTTTGCGATTGCATCTTGGTATGTTTTAAGTTAAATGTGAAGTATGAGTTGATTAAATTAGGCAAAGGGGGACTCCAAATATACTCGAGAGTACTTGGAGTATGTCCAAAAATAAACCTTTACGGCTACCCACAAGGAATATGTGGGATGAAATGGAGTCTCTGGGGCTATTTTTCGTAACGCACCCATTAGGGTGTGACAGAGATCGGTGCCCCGAGGTCACTTTTCAATAGGTTCCCTCTTCCTTTGGGTATTTTGCCACCGTAGAGGTCTGATCTAGGTGTTGGATTTTCACCTGATGGTTTGTCAATTGGGAAGAGTGAGTCCTAATTATACTAGTCACCCAAGTGCTTTTGATATAGCTTGACTGATCGGACGAACCGTATCCAAGTGCAGAGCATACACACTGGAGTCTTGTAATTTTTAATAAGTTTTAAACCAGATGTTCTTGTTTAAAAGGAAAGCCTCCAAGAACCTCTTTCGATCCAAGTGGATCTCAATCGGGGAACTGAGGAGGGGTTAATTTTAAAGTTGTAGATAAACAAATAATAGAAAAAAGCAAACAGATACACAGTTTGAGTTTCTTAATTAATCCTACCACGAATCTCTTTCCCCTTTCGGATCAATCGGGAAATCGTGGGGTAAGTATTATGATTACTTTGAAATTTAAGATATGGAGTATGATATTCATAATGAACAAAAGTATACTACCCTACAAATTATATCAATTCTAGTAAAAAATAAATGAACAGAAATTGACGAAAAAGGCACCAACACAAATCCCCCCAGGGGGGATGGGGAATGGGCTCGAAAGAGCCTATTCCAAAGATTATTTTATTACAGCAGTTAAAATATCAGAGAAATGATAAATCAGAACTTTCTTGGTCCTTATACAGGTTGAAACCAAGTTTTTTACAATTTTGCAAAAAGAAATTAAGATTTTTTAGTGAAAAGGGAGACCCCTGGGGGGATTTGAATGCTCCTGAGACCACTTCGGACAGAAGCTTCCTTTTATTTCTGTCAGAAATTCTAAAGGAAAGCAATCACTTTAGAATAAAATATGCCCAAAATCACTTTAATAGTACCTTTGGATCAGCCTACTTTATCTCAAAAAATAATGCGGTTAAACTAGCTAAACCGGCGAAAAAGGAACCAAGGAAAGCAAGCTTTCCTTGGGATCTTGGATTGCTGTTTGTGAAGCCAATTAAAGTGCACTGATATTGCAGAATATTAAATTTATAACAGCGAACAGAAATCTAATGCATGTGATCTACAAGTTTTCTTTAAAATTCATGCAAAAAGGACGATTTCCCTATAGCTAGATCTAGGATGCTTATGAAACTTTTTTAAGTTAAAGATATAGGATATGAGATATGAAATATTATATCTATGTATATTTTACTTTGATGAAACAGATCCAAATGAGATCACAGCTATGAACTGAAAAAGTAACCGGGTAAAGTGTTGATTTTGAGGGAGGAAGAAGAGGAGAAAAGTGTTGTTTTCCTTGAAGATCCACAGTGGAGCTTTCAGGTGGAATGTCGAGGGACTATGCCTTTTGGAAGGTTTTGAAGAGAATGAAGAAACAAACTATATCAACATCCTCCCAAAGTGTGAACCTGCAACTCAGCTGAAATCAAAGAACTTGCCAAGAAACTTATGAGATCTGATTAGTACATACAAAGAGATTCAAGATAACATGCATATAAGCTTATAGGATGTGCTAAATCCAGATATCTAAACATGCATCAAAGGAGATTGACATTCAATAAACCTATTGAACAAAACCTTTCCTATCAAAATTGTAATAAACTAATTACCAATCTTAACCACAGATCTACAAGACATTAGCAAAAAATGACCACAGATACAGGTTACCTCAGTAAAACAATGGCAATAATCATCCACACATGTAATGGCACTACACCGTATTGCCTCCAAAGCTTTTCTTTATTTCAAATGTAGAATTACAGAGTTACAATAGCAGCAGCACCTCCTTCCCAGTTCTAACTAGCTTAGAAGAGGAGGCTGTGCCTGGATATATACAAAATAGAGGACATGCAGCCCAGGGGGGGTACAAATCCCAAGGAGACACATCAAATCAGCTGAAGGAGATTCCATCAATGCCTAAACTATGTCTAGCTGAGCCAGATCTGAGTCTCACTGAGTGCAACTATCAATCGGGGGGCTGATCTGACTGACACCTCAACCTGTTGACTGAAGAATCCACCAAAACTCATCCAGATGAGCCAAAAACGTGTTGAGGAGAGAGGGAGGGCGAAATTCCCCATAAAGGATGCTCAAGATCAACTCTGGATCTGATTTGATCACCTCCTTCAGTCAAGGATTTGTCAGATCCAGTCGATCTGCTTTAGATCTGACTGATTTCAATCAAATCGGCTGAGAATCCACTGATTTATGATTTTGGATTTGCTCCATTATTCATCAATTTATTAATTAAAATAA
>LPNX010063971.1:230808-264222 GCA_001517045.1 Pseudotsuga menziesii
TAGTAGTTTATTCAACAACCAATAATAACCAAGGGAAAAAACAAACTGGGGTGATCGGATTGACAAATAAAGTCTAAGAGACTGAGTCTTTTTCAGACACTATCATGCTTGAACATTTATTACAATTCCCCCATGGGGTATGAACATGTGATATAGTACAACAAAGCTTCCCAGAAGCAATACCGAAGGTCTTCTGAAGTCCAAACAAGTTAACCCTATCCGGTTCACCAGGATCACTTGATAAAAAACCACTAAGTACAACTTAGGTGGTAATAGTAACTAATCACACTCGCTTAATCACAAGATATTGATTCGATTGTAACTATTAAAATTCATAAGCTTCACTCATTTCCCTAATTAAGCTAACCTATTCTTTTACTTACGTTGATTATATGGTTATAGTATGGGTATTGACCCTTGTACTCTATTCAAACCTGGTGTATGATTGTGCTATGCTTAAGCTTCTCATATTCTATAAGCTATGGTATTATTAGTTTATTTCCATATAGGTTAGCCCAACTTGGTACAATGTTACCAATACACGTAATGGAATTGCTTTTATTTCACTCAGATTGATGAGTAATAGTACATATGTGTTTCTCATTTTAGAAATTTACTTGAGAGTAAGTACTATTGTACTTGGTTGTATGATATACAATAGAGAAAAAAACTATATATAGCTTCTTTTTTGTTTTTTGTATTTAAAGGTAAGAGAGATAAAATATCAAAAACATTATAAGAAAGGGACATACAATTATATTAATTAAAAGTATAATGATTAAATATAAATATAAAATTTATTTAAATATTCAAATATAAATATAAAATAGTAGTTAACTATTTTAATGATATTTATATCTTTAAAAAATCTTTAGTGTAAAAAGATAATTTGTACATTTAACATAAATATAATCCTATGTGATTCATATATTTTAAAATTAATTGTTTCAAAATTTAAAAAACGAGATAAAAAGAAAAAAAATAGACAAGCAAAAGGTTAAGAAACACAAAAACATAGACATTATGTTATACTAAGAAGAAAATTATAATATGAAGGAGAGTAAATCAAGAAACATATTAGCTAAAATTGTTTTTCTATGACAAGTATCTAGGAAGGAGCTAGCCCATTAATTATTTGTATCAATAATGTAAGTGTCAACACATAGTCCATATTAGATAATGCATTCTAGAGATTGTCCTGCATGGACAAGGCCCTAGGTTTAATCTTGTGTGGCGTCAACCTACTCCTAGTAATGGTCAATGTTGAAGAAAATGTAGGTTCACTCTTAAAATCTAGGGCCAAATAACTCATAGTATAAGGAAGGACACTAGTAATGTATTTATGAGTAAGTAGGTGCCATACATAAATGACTCTTTTAAGAAAATTGATTGTCCTAAAATCTCTTGATGTAGCACAATATGGAGCTTGTGTGGATTGGTAGCTATCAGTTAATGTCTTAACCACTTACTCCTTTTTATTAGCCATTTTCATGCTTATTTAGAAGTGGTTAAACCTTGGAGACCACATCATCGAGGTTACTAATGATGCGTGCTATCCTTGAGTCTATTTTTTGCATGAAATCAAACATGTGGATTTCTATTCCATCTTTAGTGTGGACCAATTCTTCATTGAAGACTTATGTTTGCAGGCATCAGCAAATCAACAACCAAAATAGCATGTCAAGCAAGCCCAAGGTATATTGATTAGTGATGTTCTCAATACTAATTTGGATATTGAAATCTCTAAGGAAAAAGTGCAGGTACCCATCATTGAACTTAGGAAATCCCAGTCCAAAGAGTTTGAATAAAATAGGTATTAGAGTTGAAAGAGACAAAGGAGATGTCAGTTGTGTCAACTTGTGTCAAGGTGTGAACCAATGAGGAGGGAAGGGTACTCATTCTTCATTCTATGTTGCATTGTTGGTCAATGATCTAGTTTTTGCAACTCATGGGATATTCAGAACTGCCTACCTTCTTGGATTATTTAAATAATGTCAGCACTTCAGAGATCATGCCTAAGAAATTCCCTGTTTAATTTATTACTACCTAACTTATTATATGTTTGTGCTTGGTTGGGTCAGCACTATGACCAGTCGTATATTTCCTCCTTGATTTTACTTATGTGCATCATACTATCTTTTTCCTTGATGAATATGTTAGATTTTTAACATTAATCTAGCATTATTAGGATCTTTTAACTGAGAGAATAACAAGCACAACAATCAAACACAAGAGACAATGAACATGGTGTTTTTCCTTGGGGAAACCATAAATGGAGAAAACCCCTCAACTTCCTCAGAGATAGAATCAGCACCAAGAGTAAAACCCCAAAACAGTAAGATGATCTCCCGACAGCAGTAACCTCTTTCTTCTAGCCCTAGTGTCTTTTTATTCCTCAACTATGCGTTACAACTGAGTCTGAGTGAGTGTGTGATAAATAGAGAGGCTCACTCTCTATTTATACTAATTCCTTACTTGACTAAACTCAACTAGGGCCAACTTCACTAGGTGAGTCTAATAACCCTAGTGCCTTGGAACTGCGGGGACTTTAACCCTTAGACAAAAGGAGGGTTACCCACAATGACTTGACATGACTTATTTACATTATAGATTCTCCCGATCGGAACATCAGGGCATGAGATGACTCAATTACATTACAGACACATCCCGAAATAAACATCAGGGTATAAGACATAAGATACATAGGTGAATACATTCTGAAGTTACAATTACATCAACACTCCCTATTAACTAGGAAGGTATTCTTTTGACACAATTTTCAGCACTTGGTCTTCTTCTTTGTATCGAATGGATCATCTCGGCATCACCATTTTCAACTTGTCTTCGTCTTCAAGTATTCTTCGTCTTCAAGTCATCATCGTCTTTAGTTCTTCTTCGTCTTCAAGTCTTCTTCATCTTCAAGTCATCTTCTTCTTCAATTCTTCTTCATCACGGGATCTGCATCATCATGACCACTGGATCATCACTATATCATCATCAAATATGGATCATCACTTGATCTAGATCATCATCAAGTCTGTATCATCATCACATCTAGATCATCATCAAGTCTGGATCATCGCCATCATCGGTGCTATCTCTCAATTCTTCTCATCACAGGAAGTTCTACAGAGTTAGTCCTGTAGGCCTACCCTTCATGTAGGTCTTCATCAATGCTTATATCTAACACTTAAGTCAGAATGGCCTGCCCAGCTCTTACATCTGACCCCATCTTATCAGAAAGGCACGCCCAGCACTCACATCTTACATCATCTTGTCAGAAAGACCCATCACTCACATCTTACCATGTGTAAACATATCGCACCAGAATGGCTCAGCACTTATATCTGACCATGTGCAAGCACACCGCACCGGAAGGGTTCTGCACTTACATTCGACCATGTCCTAAGAAACTACATCGAAAGGGCTCAGCACTTATAGTCGACCATGCTTGAAAGCACTGCATCGAAAAGGCTTAGCACTTACATTCGACCATGCTCGAAAGCACCGCATCGAAAGGGCTCTGCACTTACATCCGACCATGCTCGAAAGCACCGCATCGGAAGGGATCTCAGTCCTAGACTGAGGATTCTTGGCAACTGACCAGGTGCCTCCATTCTCCTAGAGAATGGCATCATCCCTTATATCTGATCAAGTGGGACACATCTCTCAATCACATCAGAATGGCCATGCGCTCACATCTGATCATGTAATACTACATCTTACAATCGTTTTAGAATGACCCTCAGTCCCAGACTAAGTTTTATTGGTAACTGAACAGGTGCCTCCATTTCTAGAATGGCATTTAGCCCTTATATATGATCATGTAGAGACCATTCCTACAGTCACATCAGAATGGCTTAGCACTCATATCTAACATGTAAGGAACCAAATCCTCTCACCATGATAGAATGGCTCAGCTTTTACATCTAACCATGGAAGGAACCTAATCATCTCACCATGTTAGAATGGCTCTCGATCTTCATCATCTTCCCTTGGAGGAAACCTCTATATGGAGAACACCAAGATTCTCCCTGAAGTACTCAAACTTCACTCTAGCCAATGGCTTTGTCAATACATAAGCTATATGTTCCTCTGTCGCAACATACTGGAGCTTCACTACTCATCTTTGCACCATATCCCTGATATAGTGATACTTGATATTGATATGCTTCGACTTGTCATGGAACACAGGGTTCTCTAACAGCTTCACACAACTTTGGTTGTTACAATATATACAAGTAGCATTCAACTGGAGATCAAATAAATTAGACATTAGCTTCCTCAGCCATACCACCTCACAACTAGATAAACAAGCTGCAACATACTCTGCTTTAGCTGTACTCAGTGCCACACAGGATTGCTTCTTGCTAAACCAAGAGATCACACCTGATCCCAAACTGAAGCAACATCCTGAAGTTCTCTTCCTATCGATGGCACTTCTTGCCCAATATGAATCAACATAACCCTCTAGGTTAATCTTCTTATTTTCCTCGTACTTGAGCCCATAATCAATTGTACTGTTCAGGTACCTCAGAATATGCTTTGCAACAATCAAGTGAACATGTCTCAGATCTGTCAAGAACTGGCTCAAGGTGTTCACAGCAAAGCAAATATCTGGGCTTGTGTTTTTCAGATACATCAAGGACCTAATCATCTGACGATACACCATATCATCAACCACTTCTGATGAAGAATCACTCAATAGCTTCAGGTTCGATGCCATAGGTGTGGTTATGGACTTGTAGTCCATCATTCTGAATCTCTTCGGGATCTCTACTGCATACTTCCCTTGTCCAAGGAATATCCCATCCTCATTCTGCCACACCTCCATGCCTAAGAAATAGTGCATCATTTCCAAGTCTTTCATTTCAAACTTGGCAGCGAGTTTCCTCTTCGTATCAGCAATCTACCCATCCATACCTGTTAGAAAATAGATCATCCACATATAGTAGGAGTATCACTAGATTTCCATCTTCGACCTTGTAGTAAAGGTTGGAATATGCTTTACTCTTGGTAAAGCCCAAATTGGATAGGAACCCATCAATTATTCTGTGCCATGTCTTGGGCACCTGTTTCAAACCATACAGGGCTTTCTTCAATCTGCACACATGAGACTCTCTGTCATGTGTCTCAAAACTGAGTGGATGTTCCACATACACTCCCTCTTCCAATACACAACTCAAGAAAGCAGTCTTGACATCCATCTACTATATCTTCCATTTCATCACTACAGCCAGAGCAAGTACTGATCTGATGGAAGTGTATCTGGCTACAGGTGCAAAGGTTTCTTCATAATCTGCTTGATCTTGTAGATCCATTTGGAAGTTACAATGGACTTCCCTTCTAGTCTTAGGACAACATCCCAAAAATCATTCTTCATGATCGATTGATACTCTTCAATCATAGCATCCTTCCATTCTTTCTGTTCTGCCACTTCTTCATACTTGGAAGGTTCTTTATCAATAATGTCATATTGTAAGGGTACATAACTAGAACATGATCTAGTTCTCTCTTCCTCTGAAGCTCCATATATTTCTGCACCTTGGATAATTTCACGTATCCAATTAGGTTTCCTCTTATGAGGATTCTTCTCCAGAGGTGGATCTATAATTTCTTGAGGTTCTTCAAATTCTCGATCTTATTCTTGAATTTCTTCATTCATGGTTGTATCATAAATTCTTGGAGTTTCTGCTTCTTCAGGTTCTTCAACATGTTTCTTTCCGGATTTGTTGTAAGCTGTGTCTTCATCAAAGGGCACATCCTTGCTGATGTCAATCTTCTTGAATCCTGGAAAGTATATTCTATAAGCCTTCGAGCTTTCACAGTATCCCACAAATATACCCTTCTTTCCTGAAATATCTAATTTTGTCCTCTTCTCTTTTGGAATGTGTATGTACACATGACAACCAAATATTTTGAGATGACTGAATTCTGGTTTCTTGCCAGAGAAGACCTCTTAAGGAGTCTCATTCTCGAGTACTCTATGTGGAGTATGGTTCTGTACATACACTGCTGTTTTGGCTGCTTCTTCCCAAAGATGCATAGGTAGATCTTGATCATGAAGCATAGGTCTTGCAACTTCCATGATAGTTCTATTATTCCATTCTGCAATCCCATTCTGTTGTGGATTATAAGTAGTGGACAACTCCCTCTTAATCCCTGAGTCTTTGCATAGCTCTTTGAATTCATTTGAAGTGAATTCTTTGCCATTATCTGATCGAAAGATCTTGATCTTCTTTTCAGTGTGGTTCTCGATCAAGGATTTGAATCCCTTGAACTTACTGAATACTTCATATTTTTTCTTCATAAAGTATATCCATGTATTTCTACAAAAATCATCAATAAAGGAAACATAGTATGCATACCCGCTTAGTGATCTGGATGACATTGGATTGCATACATCGTAGTGGATGATTTCCAAGATTCCTTTTGCCTTGCTTTCGCTACTTGGAAATGTCTTCTTTGTGTTTTTCCCTTTCACACATCCTTTGCATACACCTTCTTGTTTTGTTTGCATTTCTAGAATACCTTCAATAGCTTTGCTTGCAAGAGGTAGTGCTCTATAATGCACATGTGCAAGCCTTCTATGCCAAAGTTCATTTGGCTCTACTGTGTCATGGACCAAAGCTTGTTCTAGATGGCCCGTCAATTTGTATAAGCCTCCTTCTTGTTCCCCAATCACTACTGCATCATCGATAGTCTTTCCTCTTGGCCACATGATGAATTGACCATCTATAAATGCAACCCTCATTCATTTTGCATCTAATGTAGATATGGAGAGAAGGTTCTTCTTTAGTCCTGGTACAAACAATACTTCTTTCATTGTCATAGACTTTCCAGAGTCTATCTTGTATGAGGATTCCCCACTAATTTTTATTGGATACTGGTAATCATCTCCAAGTTTCACCTTGTGAGGTGATTCATGTTTAGATAATTTCACAAAGGATTTATTGAATCCTGTCATGTGCTTGGAAGCACCATTGTCTATGATCCAATCATTGCTGCCATGTGTGATAGCTCCCATGAGAGTGGAAATCAAAACATATTCTTCATCGCTTGAAGAATCATCACTAAATTGTTGGTTTCTCTTTGTGGAAGGTTCATCATCCTTTGCAGGATGAGCATGCTGTCTTCTCTTGTTTCCCTTCTTCTTGTGAGAGATACTTTTATTCTTAGGACAATCTCTAGAAAAATGTACTCTTTCATCACATGTATAGCAAATTTACTTAGACAAATCTCTAGGATTTCTAAAGTTATTCTTTTGATGAGAGTACTTACTTCTATGGTGGTTGGATCTAGATTTCTTGGATTGTACTATGAGAGATTGATCTTCACTTCCCATATTCTCTTCTCGAGCTGCTATCTGAGCTTCTTCTTGAGAGCATTCTTCCCATAGTCTACTGAACTTGACCAAATTCTTTCTTGCATAGATTCCTTGAATAAAGGAGTCCCATGATATAGGAAGACCATTCAAGGTGGTCATCACAATATTTGCATTCTCTACTTCTTCATATACTGCTTCCAATTGTTCTTGGATCTGAGAAACCCTTTTGAAGTAAGACTAGATGGTCTTTGCATTCTGGATCTTCACATTCTTCAACTGGTTTCTCATAGTCATCTTCCTGTTTATGTTCTTCCCTTCAAACAATTTGGTTAGGGCATGAAACATAGATTTAGGTGTCTTAAGGGAGGACACCTGTAGTATGAGGTGATCCTTGATAGAATCAGCAATGATTCTCTTTGCCATAACCAACTTCTTCTTATGTAAGGCCTTTTCCTCATCTCCCTTTGGAACTGGAACCTCCTCATTGATGTAGGAATCCAACTCATTTTCTTCCAGGACCAAAGAGATCCTATACTTCCAGGATTGGAAGTTATCAGCTCCATCAAGATTTTCATCAAGCTTGGTATGATGAGACATCTTAACTGAGAACCTCAAATGGAAATACAAAATATTTATATCTTACCAGGTCAAGATGTCAGATTTGGATTTGGAGCTGAAATCCTGTAGTACTGGTTCAGGAGCACATTAGGGTTTTTCTTTTCCGAAGTTTTGTCCAACCAAATGCTTTGAAATTTATCCCTAACTTCTATTTTGGGGATGAGATCAATCCAGGCCTACACTCACTAAAAAATTCCTCTTCTGTGAAAAGCCCTAATTTTTGGCAGCAGTGTCGGGTCTAAAATTGAAAAACCTCATAATTGGATTCTCCTTCGACAGAAAGATGCGCCCTAAGGAGGAGAGTTAATCCAACATTATTTTTCTAAAAATTTGTGGAGGAATATACACAAAGTAGGAAGCCCTAGTTCCTGTAGTTGCACAGTGTCTTCTTCTCAGGTTAGCTCTGATCCCATGTTATATTTTTAACATTAAGCTAGCAATATTAGGATCTTTTAACTGATAGAATTACAAGCACATAAATCAAACACAAGAGACAATGAACATAGTGTTAGTCCTCAGGGAAACCATAAATGGAGAAAACCCCACAACTTCCTCAGAGATAGAATTAGCACCAAGAGTAAAACCCCAAAAGAGTAAGATGATCTCCCGATAGCATTAACCTCTTTCTTCTAGCCCCAGTGTCTTCTTCTTCCTCAGCTATGCACTAAAACTGAGTGTGAGTGAGTGTGTAATAAATAAAGAGCCTCATGCTTTATTTATACTAATTCCTGACTTGAGTAAACTCAACTAGGGCTGACTTCACTGGGTGAGTCTAATAACCCTAGTGCCCTGGAACTGTGGGGACTTTAACCCTTAGAAAAAGGGAGGGTTACCCACAATGACTTGACATCACTTGTTTACATTATAGATTCTCCTGATCGGAACATCGGGACATGACATGAATCAATTACATTACAGACACATCCTGAAATAAACATCGGGGTACAAGACATAAGATACATAGGTGAATACATTCTGAAGTTACAATTACATCAACAAAATACCATATTAATTAACTCAAGCACATTGAAGAAAGACGCGGGTTTATACAACCTTTTGAATTCCTTCCTTCGTCGAGCATGAAAATATTGGGTTGCTTCATAATTGTATGCTTGAATTAGTAGCCTCAAAAAATGTGATTCCCCTCAATGTTATGAAGAAGCTTGGCCTGCAAATATCCAAACCTTATCAAAATATGTGTGCTACGGACTCAAGTAAAATCAAGGTCCATGTATTGATCAAAGAATTAAAGGTAATACTTGCTGCATACTTGGATGCTATATTTTTTATGGATATTTGTGTCATTGATGTGCCAAATCCAAGGGGTATGTTTATCTCTAGGAAATGGGTAGAAAATTTAGGAGGAAGAATTCACTTGGAAAAAGTTATAAACCTGAATACTATGTTCATTGAGATCTGTATGCCCTTAATTGCACATTTTCATAAGATAAATAGTTAATCGCCACAAGGAGAGAATCTTTACGATATAAGAGTGACAAACTAGTGATGAATTCCATAGATACCTCTTCTCACTTATGGTTAGTAGTTCCAAATAACAATTTTCATAACCAGAAATATCTGGTTAAATAGGATATAGTTGAGATGCCATAAGGATAAAAATGTAAGGATGATAATGAATGTAATGATTGATACAAATACTTGTGACATTTTAAATACCATTGAATGGTCAGAAGGTATGATAGACACAACTCTATGAGACTTGGCCTATTTATTATACACCAACACACACTTAATATGTATGATTTATGTTCATTAAATTTTTAGTGACATTATGTTGGAGAATACTAAGATGAGGAACATTCTATGCCTTATTGTTTTGGAAAATATCACATTATTTTGTAAATTACTCAAGACCAAATTCCATTATCAACCAAGAAAAGTTGAGGAAACATTCCTATGAGTTTTCTGCAAACCCACATGACTCACCAAGGGACATGTATATAATGAGATGAGTTCCAAACAAAAAATGATGGTATGTTAAAGGATATGGAAACATTATTGGTATTCCATTGATAGTGCCAATGCCAGCAGGTGCATGGTTCAAATAATCCTGGGTGAGGTGCACTAATCTATGCCAATGGGTTTATTAGGGATTCCATCAAGGAATGTTGGGAAGCATCACATATTTCCCTACAAATTTACCATTGGAAAAAAAACACAAGGATGCATTACAAACAATACATAGGAAATGTCAATTTTCTTTATACCAAACTAAATTAACCACCAAATACTTGGATGTAGATGTTCAATATCTAAAGTTCTACTTAAATTTTTTTAACATTCATCCAAGGAAACAAAAAATAAAAATACTAAGAATATATATTGTTTTCATCTCGATAAAAAAGATATTTAAACCTAGTTGATGGGATCAAGGGACTAAGAAAGAGAATTAAAAAAACACATTTATATCCCAAAGACGATAAAAAAGAAATCAAATGGTACTGCTAAATAAATTATATGTTATATTCGAGAAGTGGTTTAGACATTTGCAAGATAAATACAAAAAAAGGAAAAAAAATGCATCTAACGAAGAGTTTCGGTTGCAAAAGTATAGTATATATGCTAGGTATCGGATGCTTCTTGAATCAAAGTCATCAACAAGTAAGGGTTGTTCTAGCCATGGCAATATTTATATAAGCATCAATGGGATATGGTTTATAAAGCTTAGTTTAAATTATAGACTAAACAACAATCATAATAACATGCATAAGAAGCATTATCAAAAACTTTCAACAAGAATGTTGCTTGCAACAATTTTACTTCATACACCTTAGAAATAGTTATGCACCATTCACTAACCTGAATGAACATATTTGTAATGATAAGGTTTGAAGTGATCTGCATCCATTTTCAAAGTGGACAAGTGTTGTTTCAGTTAAGAGAGAAAGGTTGTCCAAGATGAGAGCATTCAGTGCACAACACATAACACCTATTGCTTCTAGGGAACTAGCAGTCAAATTTATATGTTTCAATTATCTAGTGATCAGCAAACACCCTCAATAACATAGGTATCAAACTAATGTAAGAAAAATATGTGCTCTGAAATATATTCCACTATCCAAGTTATTTGAACTTAACTAATTTAAAACACTACAAAAATTGAGCCACTTACCCACAACCAAATAGCGAAATATCTTTCAATTCACAACCTAGATAAGCCAGGAATTCACTAACAAAATCATCGGTGACACCTGTTATCCCTGCCACTGATAGCACTTCCAATTTTTGCACTTTTTTAATGCAGGAAGAATCTTGAAGGTTTCTAGTTGCTGGCATTACTCCATACGCAATTCCTTAATTACTGGTGCCAAACTGTCGCCGTTAGGATTCATGTCATGTACTTTTTAAGGTCATTTATATGTCGTTACAGTCATTTTGAGGATAATAAGTTCGTTTAGATGTCATTACAGACATTTAGGTTCCATTAGAATCAATTAGGATCCAAAATTGATACCACATGCATAATCATCATTGACATCCACATCGTCATCATCATCATACAATAAACAAACGTCATTGTCTTCATCATAGTCATCATCAATGTCATCATCAATATAATTGTGGTAATAATGAGCAAGGAGCCCTAGTACCTCACAAGAATGGATAATATAGTCTTATACTTATCAAATCATATCCATACACTCCATAATATATATTGTGATGCATCATCATCATGTTGTTAGGGCCAATCAGATGGCATTAGGGTCTATCAAATGTTGTTGGGGACACTCAAATTCCATTAGAGAAATTTAGGTGACATTAAGATAATTTACCCCTAATTAGGATTAATCAAGATCCAAAAGTGCCATGATTATGATCATTTAGGTGGAACTATGATAAATCAAGATCCAAAAGTACTATCACATGAATCATGATAATTGAAATTGACATAAATATATTTTGCGTTATGTCAGACATTTTCTGAACATAATTCCTAGCTCTAAACCTAATGCAATTCCTAGTGCGGTTCCTTTCAAAAATTCTAGCATTATTCTAGGCATTATACCTGCCTATATATACCTGGTGCTATATTGAATGTTTTCTAGGTGCAATTCTTAGCTCTATACTTCACTCTATGTTGGATGTTTTTCCTGCCAAAATTCATGGCGCAATTTTTGTCGCTAACCCTAGATTATATGTGGTGATATGTTATTTAGGACTTTTTTTGGAGGCTAGTTTGGGTGTTATATGGGATGTTTTTTGGACTCTAATTACGACGTTAATTGGGATTCTAATTGGGATGATAATTGTGATGCTAATTGGGATGCTAATTGGGATGTTAATTGGATGCTAATTAGCGTCCACAATAGCGTCAACTTTTAAAATGGGATGCTAATTGGGATGCTACTTGGGATGCTAATTAGGACGCTAAGTGGGGCGCTAATTGGGACGCTAATTGGGATGCTAATTAGCATCCGAAATAGCAACATATTTCAAAAAAGGATGCAAATAACACCATTAAAAGTGCCATCCCATGGAAAAGCGTCCACTTTGTCCAAAAAATGATGAAAAATACACTAAAAGTTATAGTGGACGCTAAAAAGGAAGCTTAAAGAGACGCTAATCACAAGGTTTTGTTGTAGTGTCATCATGATAATAATTTTCATCATTATCAAGAACATCATCATTATCATAAGAATTTTCATTGTCATCATCAATTATCATTACCATCATCATAAACAACACCATCATCATTGTCGTCGTCGTCATCATTGTCATAATTAACACCATCGACATCATCATCATTGTTAGTGATGGTGATTATGATGATGTTAATAGAGAAATTATTGTTATCACCATGGCCAGTAGGATTATCATGATCATTGTCTGTATTTCCATCATCATCATCATAGAGAACATCATCGTCAATAGACCCTTTCTTGAAAAAAAATGGCATATGAGTGTAATATGGTGACCATTTTGAAGTTTAACACACAGAGGATGCTTAATAAAGTCCAATATCAAAAAGACTTGGTAGGAGCATAAGTAAGTAATAAGGTTAGATGGAATTCATTGTATAATACAATTTATTTCTTACAAATCTTTAAATCCTGAAAATGTGTAAAATTCAATTAATTACAACCTTGATAAATAGGAAATTGAATACGAAATTGTTCTTCTCTTATTATTATTTTTAAAATGTCTTCTAACATAGAAACCATTTTTTTAAATAATTAGGCTTATTCCATGGATCTTAGAGTAGGTATCTATAGATTATGGATTACATGTATTAATGCACACATAAACGAATATAGTACACAATGAACATAGTTCCTATGATATCTTTCCATATCAATTATGTCATGGTTCTCATCTATCACTAGTACATGTGAACATTTTTTCCATGACAAATCATCACTAGGATGAACATGATAATGATGAGTTCTATTATTCTAATGAGTATGAACAAATGATGAAGATGATAAGATTTATGATGACGATAATGAGGATGAGGATGAGGTTGATCAGGATGTCGATGATGACGATGATGAACATGGTGATTATTATTATTATTATTATTATTATTATTATTATTATTATTATTATTATTATTATGATACCAATGACAATCATAAAGATGAATATGATGATGGTGATGATGATGATGATGATTATGATACCATTGGTGATGATAAATATGAAGATGATGATGATGATTTCTACTATTCTAATGACTATGAACATGATGGTGATTATGAAGATGATAACATTGATGATGATGCTGATGATGATAACATTGATGACAATGATGATTATAACAATAACGATGATGAGGATGAGAATGAGGATGAGATTTATTATGATTTCAATGATGATGATGATGAATATGGTGATGATGGTGATGATGATGATGATGATGATACCATTGATGATCATAAAGATGAAGATGATGATGGTTGAGATTATTCTAATGAGGATGACCATGATGATGATGATTTTTATTATTCTAATGAGTATGAACATGATGGTGATGATCAAGATGAACCTGAGGTTGATTATGATGTCGATGATGACGATGATGAAGATGGCGATGATGGTGATGATGATGATGATGATGATGATACCATTAATGGTCATGAATATGAATATGATGATGGTTGCAATTATTCTAATTAGGATGACATGATGATGATGATTGTGATTATTCTAATGAGTATGAAGATGATGATGATTATGAAGATGAACATGATGATGATGATAACATTGATGATCATGATGATTATACTGTTGAAGATGATGAGGCTAAGGATGAGGATGAGGTTGATTATGATGTCGATGATGATGGTTGCAATTATTGTAATGAGGATGACATGGGATGAAGGTTTCTATTATTCTAATGGGTATGAACATGATGATGATGATGATTTCTATTATTCATCATCAATATCATCATCATCAACTTCTTCATCTAAATCATCATCTATTCCAAAATCGCTATCATTGAAAGGATCACTCATATCAACATCATCATCAATGTCAGTTTTCGGTTATATATTCATCATCAATATCATCATCGAGTTAAAAATCATCTGCTACGCCATTTGTATGATTGACTTCTTGATCGGATTCTTCATCTGACACATTTGTGGTATCCAACTGCTCATGATTGGATAACCTTCTTCTTCGACATTTTCTTCTTCCTATAGTGGATTATACTTGACTATTCTTCCTCTTGGATCATATCTAACAATGTATTACCAACCTGCTTTACCTGGAACCTCTAAGTAAAATACTTTCTCACATTGACTTGGAAGAACATAAGGCTTTGTACCCGGTTCAAGTGCCCTTGTATTAACCATGGTAAATCCATTGTAATGATCAATAACAGTTCTTTTGGATCATGTTCATTCATTCGTAGCTTGTACCATTTGACCTCAAACAAAACTATTTTAAAGAAATAAAGTCACACTCAATTATATCTTCCAAATAACCATAGTACCTATTTTCAGATATGTCTGGATGCTTGTCACTTCTAAGGAAACATTAGTGACTTGAAAAACTGCAGTTATCCCACAATCGAATGTTTTCTTCTTATCATGAAACTTTTTTATGTGAAATTTATGAGCACTGGACCACATAGCCTTGTGGTGTGTCAACCACATCATGCTCGACTTAGTAAATAAATATATAAGAAGAAATAAACAAAATAAATACATTTATATAATTGGAAACAACAAAAAAAATGATCAGGGTATAAAATATACTTGCCTTTTTATCTTTTCAACCACATGATAAATCAATTTCCCTTTGTGTAAGTTCATCGGTATATTCTTCTTGATTACAATGCACTGTTTTAATCAATTTACTCACCCCTTCCCATGATAAGGTAACATATAATTCTATAAATCGTTATACCCATTACTCCATCCAATCCAGATTTTTTGCAATGTATAAATGTACTACATCCCACACGTGACAAAAAATACCAAAAAAATAACATATAAGAATTCTAAATTAGCTATGATTAAAGGCAATTAAGTTTACCTTACAATACTGATGGAATAATAAAAATTACACGAGTAAGATCTATATGAAATTGAAAAAATATTCGTATGATAAATTAAATATACACCATATAATTACCTTTCACTTGTTCTACCTTTCCCCAACAGGACCTCCCCTTCAAATTTGTTGATTTAGTTGACATGCCAAATGCGAGGAAGATTGATATTTTTTGCTAAATTTGGAAGATACTAACTAATGTACCCCATGGATTGGTATAGCAAATAACCCTACATAATAGAACCCTCATGATGTTCTCTTTTTCTAATAAAATCCTTTAATGACTTCAAATTCCTTTCCACCATCCACATTAATCTTGTGTGTACAGGTCCACATAATTCAATCTCCTGAACTTGGTGTATGAGATAATGTTCTTGTGCATTGAAAAATCATGGGGGTAAATACTTCTTGATTTCACACATTAGACGAGGAATTTGTCTCTTCCAATACCTAATATCTTCTTTATGGATTTCTTTAGATGAAAGCCACCTCCAAATTATGTAAGAAAATAACAATGATCAACAAAATTGATTCACATATAATAAAGTTCCAATCTATAAAACATAATATGTCAATAATCTATGCAACAAAGTGAACAAACATTTTCATGGATATAAATTGTTACTTACCTCGTGTATTTACCAAGATCATATATAACTTGTTTTATGTTGTCATCAAATCTATATGGGAGAGATAGAGGTAGAACATACCGTAATAAAAAGAAAATGATCAAAATTTATTTAAATTCCAAATAAGAGACCACAATTACTAAAAATATGTACTATATACGTAAATAATTACTTTAATGAATGTATGTCAGTCATGAGTTTTAACACCACCAAAACCACCATTTTTCATTAAGATATTTTGTATGTTCAACAAAAACCCAGTTAGAAACCTTATTTTCTGAATGACCTCTTTTATATCATTGATTTGTTTCTTTTTCAATAACCATAGAAGGCTAATATTTCGGTACTCCTCTTCAAAAGTGGAATTAATTACACTTTGAAATGCATGAAGGGGTTCTGCTATGTCACTACAAATGTTTCCAATTTTATCTTTGTCTTTCCTTCCATCTAAGATTCTCCATATCATTTATGTTACATTCTTCCTGATATTCATTGTATCGAACAAATGAGCTATTTGTAGGTTCGTGTAGTAAGGAAACCTACTGAATTGTATGGGATAACTCTTCATTCCTTGTGGAATCCCATTCATTCCTTCACGAAATTCAATATTAAACATAAAAAAAACACATTAATAATAATTCATGACACCCATGGTAGAGAAAATTCAATAAAAATATAAATTTCATAATATTACATATTTATATGCTACATATACAATTTGCATCCCATGACGATGTCTATTATATTCCAACTTCGATAGGTGAGGTGTGATTCTTCATGGTTTCTTCCCATTATATTATTTCCCATTGAATTTTGTTTTCTCGGTAGTTCTATACCTATGGTTCTTATGGAGGAAGTCCATGTACTCATCAAACACCTCATTTCTTAAACTTATTGAACGATGAGATTTTATCCTAGGACCACATACTGGACATGCAATTTTCCCCTTTGTTTGAATATCTATAAGACATATGTATTAATGTTATAATCATCAAAATATTATTAGTTTAAATAAAAAATTCATGATATTTACCTTAAAAACATATTAATTTAAAGTGCAACATAAATTTACATACCACAAAAATGTGTTAACTCGGGATCATCATGAATTGTCCATGCAAGTATTCCATGGAATTGGAATTGTTTCTGCCCTATTGGTCTAGAGATTTCATACATAGTGATGCCAACCCATAACTTCAATAGCTCATCGATAAGAGGCTCGATATATACATTCATATATTTAACTTGGTACTTACCTAATTTATTCAACAATATACGATGTCATTCAGTTATGTTTCCCAATATATAAAAGGTGTTCTCCTATAGAAATGAAACAAAGAAATGAAATAATATAATTAATTTCAAAAAAATACATGGAATAATCATTGCTAACATTGTGTGCTCTCTCTTTATTGACATCCAAGGAGGAAGGTTATTATTTATGATGAAAACAAGCCACAATAAGTAAGTAGAACGAATCTCTCCAAATGGATTGAAACCATCAATTGTTAATGAAAGTCTAACATTATGAGGTTCATCTTTAAAAAATGGCCATTTTTCTTTGATGTTATTCAATGCAAAACATCTGCAAGAAATGACCCATATAGGAGAATAAAAAAGAGTGACATTTAATCCATACTTGGTAGAGATTGTAGAAATATCATCAAACCAAGTTGTAGCAATTGGGTATGCAGACCACCATGAGAGGATGTACAAGTTTTCAAATTTATTCCTTAGTTCCAATGACCAATATATCCTCTCAAATGCCAATGAGACTTCCAAGCTACTGCATGAGAGGTTTGGACACATGAACTAAAAATAGCTCCAAGAACTGCATAGAGATGAGATGGTGGAAGGACTTCCTCAAATCAAATCATCAGATGGAGCTTTCATTGGGTGCGTAGTTTGGAAACATCTAGAGAGAAAATATGAGAAGGGAATGGCAAGGAGATCCATGCAACCACTTGGGTTGGTACATTTAAATCTGATTGGTCCTCTTCCCATTCCATCCTATGGTGGATCAAGGTATGTACTCACATTTATTGATGACTACTCAATATTCTGCTGGGTCTACTTCCTTAAATTAAAATTTGAAGTTTTTGAGCAATTGAATATTTGGAAGGCATTAGTAGAGAATCAAAGTGGGAATAAGATAAATATCCTTAGGAATGATAATGGGAAGGATTATTCCAACAAAAATATGCAGCACTTTTGTGAGGAATGTGGCATCCAAATGCAACAGTCAACTCCCTACACACCACAACAAAATGGTTTGCAGAGAGGAAAAATAGATCTCTCATGGAGATGGCCACATGCATGATCCAAGCAAGGGATATAAGTCACAAGATATGGTATGAGGATATTAATTGTGATGCACATATACAGAATATATAATTCCACAAATTAGTCAAAGGAAATACTCCCTACGAGGCATGGTTTGGCGATAAACCAAATGTCTCAAATTTCTGGATTTTTGGATCAAGAGCATGGGCTCGAATTCCTTCTGAAAAGAGGAAGGAATTGCAGCCAAAAATAAAGGAATGCATCATGGTTGGATATTCTGAGGATTAAAAATTTTAAAAAATCTTTGACACTTACACACTCAAGACTTTCAATGAGAGGAGTGTGCAATTCGAAGAGGAACCAGTACCAGATTTTGAACTTGCATGGGGAGAATGCTCTTCTCCTCAACAACTTGATGATGTAAGTGATGATTCATGCTCTGTGTTTTATGATAATAATATGTATGTAGATGAAATTTATGTACATGAGTCACCATCAAGGCCCAAGTGGGCAGAAAAGATCATACAAGGTGCAGGGGAATTTCCTGGCAATCCCCAAGAGCCTAGGAAGACTAGATCTCAATCTAACAATGCTTCCTTTGCAAGTGAAAGACCTCTTAATGAGAAATATTATATTCTGACTGGATATGATCCACAGTCATAACAACAATTTTTTCATGACCCAAGATGGAGAACAACAATGGGAGAGGAATTCCATTATCTCCAAGAGAATGAAACATGGGAATTGGTTCCCCTTCCTCCCAAGAGGAATCTTTTTCAATGCAAGTGGATGTTTCAAAATAAAATTTATGCTAATGGCTCAGATGTGAAATAAAAATACAGAATATTTGCTAAGGGATACTCTCAATTCCATGGTGTGGATTACACCGAGGCCTTTGCACCGGTTGCAAAGATGGACTCCATATGACTAGTTCTAGCAATTGCAACTAGTAAGGGTTGGAAAGTGCACCATATGGATGTCAAGAGTGCACTTTTACATGGTGAGCTACAGAATGAGATATATATGCAGCCTCCTGAAGGTTTCCAAGAGGATCCTTCACTTGTTTGTAGGTTGAAGAAATCACTATATGGACTCAAGCAAGCCCCCAGGGCTTGGTATGCAAAAATGGATGCTTTCTTGCTCTCTATTGGTTTCATTAGATGCAAATATTATCCAAATGTATATTTGCAGCAAAATGATGGTATTTTTCAGGTTATTTTTCTCTATGTTGAATACCTCTTAATTACAGGGAGTTGCAACACTTCAATTGGTTCAATTAAGTCATCTCTACATAGTGAAATTGCCATGACAGATCTAGGATTGCTAAGAAAATTTTTGGGGTTGGAAATTGAACAATATGAAAGGGGAATCATGCCAAGTCAACCAAAGTATGATTAAAACCTAATAAATAAGTTTAACATGGATGCTTAAAACCTAATAAATAAGTTTAACATGGATCATTGTAAGGCAGACAAGTACCCTTTCCTTTCTGACATTAAATTATGTGAATTTGGCAATTCTCCATTGGTAGATTGTACACTCGACAACTAGAAAGTTGGTAGCTTTATCTATCTTACAGATACAAGACCTGATTTATCTTATGCTGTAAGTTATGTATAAATAAATATGCACCAACTACATGAGATCCATTGGAAGGAAGCCAAAATAATCCTCCAGTATGTCCAGGGAACAAAAAATTTCGGGGTGCACTATTCAACTAGTGCTTCACTTCAACTAGTTGGATTTTCTGGTTCAGATTGGGATGGAGATCCCACTGACAGAAAATAAACTTTAGGTTTTGTTTTCATTCTTGATGAAGGTCCAATTTTCTGTTCAAGTAAGAAACAACATACCATTTCTCTTTCTTTAGTAGAGGCCGAGTACATGGCAGCAGTCAATACAGCTACACAGTGTGTTTGGTTGCATGGAATTCTTCAAGAATTTGGTGTCATAATTGATTCTCCTACAAAAAATTTCTTGGAAAATCAAATTTCCTTTTAGCACTCGTGCTAAATTTTGAATGGGCTACTGTGGTGACTAGTTGGAAGGAAGGGGTATAGGCAAAAAAAATTTGGGCTAGACGAATTCAATGTAGTTAAGGACTCTTATCCTAATCCTAAGTGAAGTATGAAATGATCCCTTGGTGCTTAAGATTTCACAACGGAGGATGTGCGCATAGGATTGAGCTATGGGGGGCATGCAAAATCCGTGGCTCATTCCTTTTTGCAATGATCATGATTAGAGCAGACCAGATCTACAACAGCTATGTGCCCTCACGATGAGATATGCAGGGAACATAAGGGTGCATCGAGGCCATGATGTTCAGGAAGGCCCACACAGCCTAGATGACCATGATCTCCTCATTAGAAAAATATATAACAGAAAACCTTTTTCACCACCCCAAATTGCATGGTAAATAGGGAAGAAGGTGTCTACAAAGTGGAGAGATTCCCCGCGGTCTTAAACGATGGTGATCCAACAAGGAGAAAATCAACGGCCATGGGGATTTTCGCAGAAAGAAGGTGTGCAATGGATAAGGAGATAAGGTGATGCGAAACCTTGTAGGGATGCTAACTTTATAGGGTAGAGATTCAACAACATAAATGACCAATAACATTGATCTATCTCATGATAGGGGCATGCACGAAAGTTAACCAATGGGAGGATCATGAAGTGGGGTAGGGGCCACCTTTTTGAATGACCTAGATCGCTTGCACAGAAAATAAACAACCAAGGCATGCTTCACTTGTCCGAAGGTGTTGGTGAGAAGAAGAAGGAAAGGGACCATGGAATAGAGATAGATGTAGGAAAATACCATCAACCAGGTCACTTCCCAGGAGTCCGTCGAATGCCACCAAGCATGTGTAATCATGAAGAATTCTATGGGCGAATTAGGGGGCAGAGGGCAGGTATGGAACTTACACGTCATATTCTTTTTTTGGAGAGAAATAATGGACACCAAAAACCAAGATGTAACATGACATACAAGGAGGACATCACTAGGGCACCAAGCATCAAATCTACACATCGCGAGAGGACCTTGAGCTGATTATAGGTGAGGTCGGAGGTCACTTTGGAAAATGATAGTAGGAGGTCAGAGTTTATGGGTGGCATAGTTGGCATATTCGCATCAGGGGATTAGATCAATATCCCACATGATCATCCATGTTGTCATCATGCCACTTAATGATGGAACGTGTGAATATTTGACAAGCATGCCTCGGAGCTTAACTTCCCAACTTGATATAATGCCACAGTCAGAGCCATTCGAATATGTAAAGAGTATGAATGCTGATAAAGAATGGGATGGCTAATGCTAAATTTCTTGGAGGGTTCCAATGAGATAATTTCTATGACTCTTGTGCTTGGGATAGCTGTTTTCTAGGGCTCCTTATTGGCATACAGACATTAGTTAGAAGCCCAATCCCCATTGGGTCTTCATGCATCAACAACTCCAAGGATAATTTTAGTGGCAAATTTTAGCCCAGTGGGCTATTTTTCCATGTTTTTATCCCAAAAAAGGTTCACCATTTTACATTTTTTGAAGCCCTGTTTCGCCCAATTTTGATGGGGTAAAAGTTTTTCACCCTAAAAATCACCAAATTATTATATAAACGATATAAAATCCTTGGAAATTAAAATATTTTTTGAAAAATATCGCCAATCATTTTATAGTTAGCATTTTAAGAATTGACAATATTTTCCAACATTTATACACTTTTAAATAAGTATGGTTCCTTAAAATAATCCCTGAACAACTCCAACCATCAAGGTAAAGACGTCCATTGCACTAGAGAGATTGTTCTGATGCGGGTAGAGAACATGTTTTCTTAACAAATTACAACACCACTTTGGGAGCAGTACCCGGAGCTCCCGATCTTAAGAGAATTTCTCCAAAGTCTCTAGATAAGACCACAGACCCCATTACCATGATGCAAGGTATCCATTGCTAGGGGTGGTCATTATGAGCAAATGCTCGGACTTGGGAGGGAAGGATTGGAAGAATTCTTCATCACTGTCTTGGGATCATATTTCCAACTTTATCTAGGATGATGACGAGTCTCATGAAGTGTTGCATTTACATCTCACACAAGGTGTGGTTGGTCTTGGTAGAAGAAGGTGGCATGAGTAACAATCTCTTTAAAGGTACATGGCTACCAAATGATAGAGCTATCTTGTCTGGGTCTATGCAAATCACAGAACTACCATGGGACATGGGTTCTGGGCATTCAGGAAGATACAAAAGGAAGAAAAACCTCCCCGTTCGTTATGAGCACAAGCAAAACATGTTTCTGGAGCATGGGGAAACATGAAGGCCAGACATTGAATTAGGGTCACTTCGTGACATTTTTAGAACCTACATAAGTATGAGCCTGCAAGAGGATCAAATTCGTTAGTTCCGAAATGTCGTTATGAAGCAAGAGAGCCTGTATTCTAATGCCACAGTACCATTCTGGCCAATGTGCACAATATATCACATTTCCTATTCTGGTAATAAAATCGTGGTGAATCTTCCACCTTGGATAGTTTGTTGGGATTTGAAATGATTATTTTGACTTAACCTCGTATTTGTAACCATTTTTTGAGGCCCTATTTTGGGACGGATCCAGGGGGGATAGTTTGCATGATAAATAACACCTCCTCATAGGGGGACAAAGGTTGGATTGGGTTTCATTTTTGAGGCCTCAATGTCGGTATTTTAGCTCTGTAAGCAATAATGAATATATTTCTTTGCGGTTATGAGATTCATCATGGTCTTCATGTTCAGTGTATGTTCTTTGTTTATGCATTTACATATGTGTTATTTCTTCCAATACATTTCTATATTATTATGCAAGAATTCTCTCTTAGTTAAGAGCTCCTGCATCAGAAAATCATATTTGTAATGTGATTTGTAACAACTGTGATAGAATTCATCCATTAATAGGTGTTTTGTTTCAGTTGTTTCCCTGATTTTGTTACTCTACTAAAGATGTTGCAAGGGATTCATCCATCGATAGGAGCCCCTTGTTGTGTTGGGATTTTCTCTTTTATCCTATCATTGCTTAAATATATTTCGTTGAATGCTGCACTTACTTTGCCTCATAATACAAGAGAGAAATCACTGTTTTATTATCTATTGTAATGTCCTTGAATTTTTCATACTATGACTCCATCGCCCAATGGTTTTGATATTTTTTTGTCTTTCAATTGTTTTATTTTCAAATCACTCTATTACCCGCAAAAATATATCCTTCTGCATGCTTGTTTAAATATAAATGTATATGTGAATGCTACTATGACAAGAGAGATTCCTCTCTGACTGCATTGGCTGGAATGCAATCGAAATTTAGTTTGAAATGGTTACCCCTGTGAATTCCTACCGCAACCATAGGGAAATTACATGTTGTTGTTGTTCGGGAACAAAAGAGTAAATCATCCCTGGGGAAAATGACACTGCTCAGTTCTACGACCTGGTTGAGAAGCCGATCCTAGACACATATTTGTTGTATATGCTTCGACGAATCCGCTCAAGGCCTTTTAAGGTGACTCCACTAGGAACCTTGAACACCCAGAAGCTGCAAATACTTTCAAAGGATCCATGGTGACTCCACTGGGGAAAATGAGCCCACTATAGTAGATCCTGGAAGGGCACGCTGAAATATGAGGTAGTCTTCTTCCTTTCTCCAAGATATATTGTCCTTCTTGGCGCATATTTTTCTATCTTTCCCTGGGCTAGTTAGAACATTTTTCCAATATCTATCATGCCCAGGGAAGGATCCTATACCCATCCATGTATATCCCTCTCTAAATACCAAAAATTATCCTTTGCCGTGTACATATGACTTAGGAAAAAACCCTTCATCCAAGCCCCATGACTATCGTAATGCTACTACTGATCCTATGCCCTTCTTTGAACCCCCAGATATTAGTCTCCATCACTTGTATGATCTAGAATACCCTCTTCCCTCCTCTAAATGGGCCTCATCAAACCTCTTGGTCAAAGGACCACCTACCACTACAACCTTGGCTCCTATCATTTCAGAGTTTAAAGAGCCTTCAACATTCAACACTATAGTCCCTCTTGAAGGCTCTACCATATCCCCAGGAAGGGATAAACATTTCACCCCATAATTCTCCCTGCAGTCCTTGATGACCTTCCCGAGGGGTATGCCTAAAGGCTTAAGCAGTTTTCTAGGAAGAAGGGATATTCAGCTGAGGAGAATTTGGGATGGTTTGTAGACTAGATTGACCTAGAATAAGTAGACCATGATTTCATTAAGGTCAATATGTTTTCTCAGATATTTGCTGGAGAATAAAGAAGATGGTTCACCAGACTTCTAGATAGCTCCATCTTGGGCTATCAATATTTGGAGGACTCCTTTAAGGAAAAATGGGTAGGGAATTAAGACCGTAGAATATGCTTGTCTCAGTTCTATTCCATCAGATGTGAAGAGAGTGAATCTGTCAAGGAGTTCTTTGATAGGTTTATGAAAGTGTATTTCGCTATCCCTTCTAGTTTCAAATCCTCTCCTGGTGCTTCCCAACTCCAGTACGTTGAAGCTTTTGATAGAGAATTAACCTTATGGCTCAACGAAAGAATGTTGGCCTCTTTGGAAGACATGCTAAATGATGCCATAGAAGTGGAAATGAACTTGAATGCTGCTAGAGAGAAAGGGAGAGAAGAGGAATAAATCATAAAGAACGAATATCTCTCCCATCCTCCTCCCTTTAGCAAACTAGAGGCCACAATGAATGAGCTGATGGAGGCCATGGAGAGGTGGATGTAGAGGCCCAGGATGAACCACAAACCTGTTCCATAAGAAATCAAGAATTTAGAGGACCCATGTGTATTGAACACAACCTAATTTCACCTGAAGAGATGTAGGAACATGCAAGGCCTTCTCTGCTAATGGAGGAGGGTGAGGACATTCTACTGAAGCCTCTTTTTCCCCTCGATCCTGCTTTTCATGAAGAATACAGTCAGCAGGATGAAGGTAACTACCCACCCTTGTGTTTTCCCTCATTTGATTTTCTGAAGCAGAGGTTAAAAAATTCTAATCAAGAGTAGAAAATGGAGGTTAGGGACGAGGTCATGGATTTTTTCAAAATGGATGATGGGGGAAGGGAGAAAATGAAACCTGCTGTGCATTCTATTTTTTCTTTTTTATGAGCACAAAAATGAGCAATCTGTGTGCATACATACAGAAATATTATTATGATTGGTCTGCTTCGGAAAGTAGCCTTCCTGTTGCAAGTCCAGTCCGTGGGGAGTTTGAGGAGGTTTTCGGACATACGATGTATGATAAATACAAGGATAGCTGCTCAGAAGGTGGGGGAAGGGGAACTTGAATGGGATGTCTCTCCTTGCATTTATGATTCAAAATCCTTATATCAAGAAGAGCTTAGTTCATTGGGTTTCATTTAAGATATTCCCTGCAAAAGGAAGGAGGAAAAGAAGGGTTTGGAACCTGGTATTCATAATGAGGAAACTAAGACCCCAAGTACAAGTGGTCATGAGATTTATTTGTAGAATTATTTTGGTGAACAACGTAATAGTCTGTAGGGGAATTTACAGTTGGAGAAGTAATCATGGAGCTGACAAAGGCCAGGAGAGGTTCAGGGTAGTTATGGATTTTATGATCTAATGGCTGAGTACATGGAGCATTTTTTCTATGACAGGTGTATAGCAGGATTTATGAAGGGCTATCATGACACAATGATCACACCTATGGGGAAGCTATATGTTATGGCTAGATTTTTTTTTAGATTACCTATTTTTTTATTTTCCCCAAAGCATTGTTTTCTTATTTATTTTAAATTTTGAGTTTGGTTTTGAGGTATTAGAAATCATGAGCATATTTTTATTTTTATTTCATGTTGTTTCTTTTTCAATTTATTTTATTTCATTGGTTTTATAGTTTTAATGGGCTTATTAGATGTATATATTTTTGAAAAGTTGAAAAAACTTATCATAAGGTTTAATATAAGTTTGGTAATATTACCTAACCCTTTGTTTAGAATCCATTTGTCAAAAATATTCATCAGGCATATTCTTGTAGCGCAAAAGGGAAGATTGTGAACTAAAGTGCTACAAGAAAGTCGAGGCACTAAAAAATTATAATATCAAGTCGTGAGTTTTTAAAAATCGCAAATGATGGAATTTTTCACATCTGTAAAGACAAAATGATACGTGTATAGACCTCATAATCATTACAAAAAGTGTGCATGATAAGGTAAGGATTATGCAGGTAAATCACAGCTGTCCGAAATATTGAAGTGGATATTTCTTAAACACTTATGATACTACATCCTCAGAGCATGTTCAAAGCCAGTGACGAGTTTGATGGGCGTATGAGAGGTTGTAGAGATCATGGTTACACCTGTCAGTATATCAATTGACAAAATTGTTAAGGAAGTTGTTGAATATTTGGGCAGTTGTAGAGTAAGGTACTAAGAGCTGCTAAATATTCATTGAAGACATAATATTACAAACATAGGAGGTTAGTTCATCATCACCATTATTGTATGCTCAGGTAGCGCAATTATTGACCAGGATTAGGAGAAACATTGACAATAGTCTTATGACGGTAAAAAAATTGTAATCTTGTGAAATATGATTTGTTGGAGTTATTAGTTCCATTGTGTAGAAAATTATTGCAAATTTTCCTAAACTATTTGAAAGAAAGATGCAGTTAGGCTTTAGTGCATAGAAATGAAGAGGAGTGATTAAACCAATAGGGCCAAACCTTATGATATGGGTTGGGATAATAGCTTTCCTAAATATTCGAAACTGTTCCAGAGAGTTGGCTGGTTTAAATACTTCAAAAATATTGATGTTTTTCATTCTAAAGTATCATATGGGTTTTCCCAGGGGTTAGATAAGGATACGATTTTGTTCAATACTCTCAAAATTGAGTTAACTAGAGAGTTGATAGCTGAAGAAACAAACATTGGATATGAGGGTGAATTTTTGTTTAAGAAAGTGTCATTTACCTTCAATTCAAAGGATTTCATGTTGCCTAAGGTTGAAGAAGATTGGGGCAAGGGTGTGCATGTAAAAAATTTCAAACCTAACTGGAGGGATCCTATTAGGATTTTACAGAGTTATATAACTTGTGAAGGTAGATTTGATTTTTTTTTTCAAGTATCACATCAGATTTCTACAGCATCTCAACCAAGAGTCTAGGATGAATCTTCCTTTTTTCTTTCCAAAGAGCCAGTAGAAAATGTCAAGTAGGGTAAAAGGACATAAATATCATACCAAGTAATCTATCTTCCACCATGGACTAATACAACTGATCATTTTCACTATGATTCAGAAAAAGGGTAAAACTTGGGACTACTTCTTGTTATGGTCTGGGTTTCAGAGTGAAAAAGAGGATCAGTAAAAAAAGAGACAGGTGAACAAAATTCACATCCTAGTTAAAAGATTAAAGAAGGAAGTCATTGCTGAGTCAGTAGAAGAAAATGTTCAAGAGGAGTCTTCAGCTCAGAAGCTCGAAGAACATGTATGTGAAGAGCAAAGAGAGATTTATGAGGATAATCAGATAGAAGTTTCTAAAAATGTAGAAGAAGTCCAGGCAGCAGTTTTGAAACAAGAAGAAGAAAGGAAATTAGTTGAACATGATCAGGATTTCACTAATATTCAAGAAAACATAACAGATGTTTTTGTTCTAGCCAAGATTGAAGCTGAGAACATACAAATTTCAAGTAAAAAGCTCAAAGGAAATTCAATGGTTGAACTAAAGAATGAATGTATACAAATTTCCAGTATAAATTTTCGTGGGAAATCTTATGCAATGATAGGAGAATCAAACTGGAGACCCAAAAAAAGAGAAAAGAATAAGCTAAGACTTAACATGAAAAGAATGTTAAACCCTAGATTAATGAAGGACACAATTACTGTAATAAAATATTCCTCATCTCGAGAAGATTTGAAAGAAGATGAAAACCTGAATTCTCAGTAGGTAGATAGTAAGAAAGAAGATTCATTGACTGTGAAATCATCTTCTGTAAAAAACAAAGTTATAGAACAGTCAAAAGATTCCAGCATTAAAGGAGATAGGTCTCAAAAGGTTCCTGTAGCAGTAGGAGATCTGCATGAAGAAGATGATGATGCAATTTTCAAAAAACTAAATATCCGTTGGTTATCAGAGAAAGCTTCTTCATTTCAAGAAGGAAAATGCATAGACTTAGAAAATGAAAATCTTCAGAAGATTGTTAAACAATATAAGTATCAAATTGATTTTTTGAATGAAACTAATCAGGTTTTGGTCATGGAAAATAGGAGATTAAGGGAATATCTTGAAGATATTAACACACATTATTAGGAGCTGATTGTGGTTTCAAAGGAAGCTTTAAAAAGGAAGAGGTAGAATCAAGGAAAACTTGAGGAGTTGAATAAAAAAATCCAGGATTTAACTCAGTAGAATCAAGAACTATCAAGGGAATTTGAAGACCTGGAAGTAGAAGAACAAAGGACTAGAAGGAAATCACAAGCTCTAGAAGGGATAGCACTTCTGGCTAAAGCATCCAAAAATATTTAAAGATCATTACTGGCAGGTTTCTTTTAGTTAATTTTTGTAAATTTAATAGTTTATTATGTAAAACAATCATTTTAGTAGCATTTTCGAGAACTTGACCTAAAATTTAGTTATGTAGTTAAGTAACTATTTTTGGGATGTAACGAGGATAAAATAAAGAAACCAGATGGTAGTGGGGTTCGCATTTTTTGCAAAGGGAGGCTCAAGAGCTACTGTATCAAGCTAAGATTCAAACTCTCATGTAATTTTGCAGACTAATTATGATATATATCACTTATAAGCCCATATTATCTTCATTATTGGTTTCATTTATGGTTTGTTAAATCACTCAATGTGCAATTTCATTTCCTATATAATGTTTTATTCTTTAAATGCTTGTAGGTTGTGGGTGGAACTCAGTCACTTGTCTTTAGTTTCTCTGGTTTATTTGTTATATACGATTCATCTCAGTCCTTTATCTATATATGATTTAGTACTTCTTTTATCTTGTTTAATGTTACCCTCTTGTTTATGAAATTTTCATACCAAAGCAATACAAAAAGATAGTTTTCTTTGTTTTATTGTAGATATTGTGTTGGCTTGTTCTTCTAGTAGTCTGGAACAATTTCTGGCACTAAAACTATACAAGGGGATTTATAGGGAAATCATGCACAGTAAGTACCAGAGGTTCAAAAATAGCCTCCTATTATTCTGCTTTGCTTTATTGTCATTGATCAAGCAGGAGGGAAGAGCTCGTAAACATAACCACTTACTTGATTAGATTCACTAGAATTCATAAGTCACTTGACTGGGAAGTGATTCTCATGTAAAGTAGGGTAGGTAGGAGAAAATAATCTCAACATGGTGAGAATTTCATTTCATTTGAGCAATTATTTAGTTTTATCATTATCGATTTCGATTTTGTTTTTATAGCATGCGGGTAAATATTTGGTAAATAACCGCAAGCCAGCTTAATGGATCAGGGATGTAATCTATGCAAGTTCTTTGCTACCTCACAGGGAGGATAGAATCCTCGTGTTGGAGCCACTATTAGCACTCGTGCTAAAATTTGAATGGGCTCCTGCTATGATTTCCTGGAAGGAAGGGGTATAGGAAGAAACTTTCTCGGCTCGACGACTTCGATGTAGGTAAGGTATCCTATCCTAAGCCTAAGCGAAGCATGAAATGATCCCTTGATGCTTAAGATTTCACAATGGAGCATGTGAACAAAGGATTGAGTGATGCGGGGCGTGCAAAATCTATGGCTCATTCTTTTTTCCAACGATCATGATCAGAGCAGACTAGATCTACGTCTGAGAAGTCCCACATAGCCTAGACAACCAAGATCTCCCCATCAAAAAAATATATGTCAAAAAACCTTTTTCACTACCCCAAATTGCAAGGTAAATAGGGAAAAATGTGGCTGTCAAGTGGAGAGAGGCCCCACGTCCTTGAACGGTGGCCATACAACAAGGAGAAAATCATTGGTCATGGGGGTTTTCACAGCAAGAATGTGTGCGATGGATAAGGAGATAAGGTGATACAAAACTGCATAGGGATGCTCACTTTCCATGGAGGAAATTCACCAAGGTAAACGACTAATGACCTTGATTTGTCTCACGATAGGGACATGCACGGAAGTTAACCAACAGGTGAAACGCGAAGTGGGGTAGGGGCTACATATTTGAATGACCTAGATTGCTTGCATAGAAAATACACGTCCAAGACATGATTCACTTGTCCAAATGTGTTGTCAAGAAGATGAAGGAAAGGGGCCATAGAATAGAGATCAAGGCGAGAAAATATCAGTGACCAGGTCGCTTCCTAGGAGTCCGTCGACTGCCATCGAGCATGTGTAATGATGAAGAATTCTATCGATGAATTAGGTGGTAGGGAGCAGGTATGGCCCTTACACATCGTATTAATTTTTTGGCGAGAAATAAGGGACACTGAAAACCATGATGTAACATGATGCACGGGGAGGACATCACCGAGGAACCAAGCATCAAATCTACACATCGCGAGAGGACCTCGATCTGATTAAAGGTGAGGCCAGAGGTCACTTCTGCAAATGATATCAGGAGGTCAGAGTTTATGGGAGGCATAGTTGGAATATTTGCATAAAGGGATTGGATCAAGATCCCACGTGATCATCTGTATTGTCATCATGCCACTTAACGATGGCGGGTGTGAATATTTGATAGGAATGCCTCAGAGCTTAACTTTCCAGCTCGATATAATGCCACAGTCAGATCCATTCGAATATGTAAAGAGTATGAATGTTGATAAAGGATGGGATGGATAGTGCTAATGTTCTTGGAGGGTTCTAATAAGAGAATTTCTATGAATCATGTGCTTGGGATACCTATTGTACGGGGCACCTTATTGGCCTATAGGTGTCGATTGGAATCCCAACGCCTGTTGGATATTTACACATCAACAACTCCAGTCATCGAGGAAAAGAAGTCCGTTGCACTGGAGAGATTTTTTGATGTGGGTAGAGACCATGTTGTATTAAAAAATTACAACGCCAATTCAGGAGTAGTATCTTGAGTTCCCAATCCTAAAAGAATTCCGCCAAAGCCTCTAGATAAGACCACGGGCCCCATCACCATGGTGCATGGTACCCATTTCTAGGGGTGGTCATTCTAAGTGAATGCTTAGAATCGGGAGGGAAGGGCTAGAATAATTCTTCATCATTGTCTTCAGCTCATATTTACAACTTCATCTAGGACGATGAAGAGTATCACGAAGTGTTGCTTTGACATGCCGCACAAGGAGTGGCTGGTCCTAGTAGAAGAAGCTGACATAAGTAACAATCTCGTTAAAGGTATAGGGATAACAAATGATAGATCTATCTTCTCTGGGCCAACACAAATCATAGTGCCACCAAGGGGAATGGCTTTCAGGAAGTGGGATAGATACAAAAGGAACATAAACCTCCTTTCCCGCCGCGAGCGCAGGAAGAACATGTTTTTGGAGCACGGGGAAACATGAAGGAAAGACACTAAATTAGGTTCAATTCATGACTATTTTAGAATTTTCATAAGCATGAGCCCGCAAGAAGATCAAATTTGTTAGTGCCAAAACATCGCTATCAAACAAGCAAGCCTGCATTCTAACGCCACAGTACCATTCTGGCTAGCGTGCGTAATATATTGCATTGCCTATTCTGGTAATAAAATCATGGTGAATCTGCCACCTTGGATGGTTTGTTGTGATTTGAAATGATTTTTTCGAGCTAATCCTGTATTTTGTAACCATTTTTTTAGGCCTTGTTTCAGGACAGATTCCGGGGGTATAGTTTGCATGATAAATAGCACCTCCTTAGAAGGGGATAGAGGTTGGATTGATTTTCATTTTTGAGGCCTTAGCGTCAGTATTGTAGCTCTATAAACAATTTTTGGGAGCATTAATGAATATATTTCTCTGCGGTTATGAGATTCACCACAGTGTTCGTGTTCAGTGTGTGTTCTCTGTTTATGCATTTACATATGTGTTATTTCTGCCAATACATTTCTAGATCATTATGTAGGAATTCGTTCTCAGTTAAGTGCTCCTACATCAAAAAATCATATTTGTAATGTGATTTGTAACAACTGTGACAAAATTCATCCATTGGTAGATGCTCTGTTTCAGCTGTTTCATCATTTTGTTATTCTACTAAAGGCGTTGCAAGCGATCATCCATCGATAGGTGACCCTTGTCATTTTGGGATTTTCTCTTTTCTTCTACCATTGCTTAAAGATATTTCACTGAATGTTTCACTTAATTTTACTCATAATAAAAGAGAGAAATCTGTTGTAATGTTCTTGAATGTTTTAGACTACGACTTCGTCACCCAATTGTTTTGATTTGTCTATATTTCAATCATTTTATTTTCAAATCACTCTGTTACCCACTGAAATATAGCCTTCTACATGCTTTCTTAAATCTAAATGTACATGTGAATGCTACTATGACAAGAGGGATCCCTCTCTGACTACATTGGCTGGAATGCAATCTAAAGTTGGTTTGAAATGCTTACCACTGTGACTTCCTACCGCAACCATAGGAAAATTATAGTGTCCTAATAGTTCCATTAAGATACATACTGATCTATTTTATAGGCAGAGAACAAAGCATATTTAGATCCATATGCACTAAATCCGGGGCTCAATGCATGACAGGGTGATTTCCTTGTAGCATTTCCCATCCATCGAGCAAACTACCGACATTTTCACCAAGACTTTCACATAGAATACCTTCACTCACTTGATATCTTTGCTTGGAGTGAGTGATGGATGGTGATTTCTGCTATTTGTTGTAGGTTTCAGCCCTATATCCATTCTTGAGGGAAGGTTTTGTCCCATGTGGTTTTCCTTCCTTTCCTCACTTCATATGGACAAATAAAATTTATGTTATGTATTGGGTTGACTTGAGACTTTGTTTCCAAGGCCTCACACTTGATTTTATATGTTGTAATAAGTTTTTGGTTAAGGGAGGGTGTTAGAATAATAATCCAACCTTTTAGTACCTTAGTCTAAGT
>LPNX010063971.1:267668-340821 GCA_001517045.1 Pseudotsuga menziesii
CTTTTTTAACCTATGCATCATACCTAAACCTCATACTTATTGAATTTAATCAGCCCTATTGCAAACACTACCGTCTGTGTGGCATAGCGTAAGCGAAGTTGGAGCACTATAGGTTATTTGAAATCTACTATAATTAACTATAAGAAGATAATATAAGATAAAATATATCTAAGATAATAAAAAGAGTATACTTAAGGGATGGGGTTCTTGCATGTAAAGAGTTGGTACAAGGGGATGGGATTCCTAGTGTTAAATTTTAGCATTAGCATGAATACTTTAAAAATTTGTAGACTGTTTGATAACAAATGACAAGTGCAGTAAATAAAATCAACACATAAACACACTAAACAAAAGAGTTTTTCACTGCGGAAACCTTTCAATCCCCTTGCAGGCATTATTGAATCCCCTTGCGAGTGTTATTGTAAACATTGTGTTGGCATATTATAAATACCATGCAGGCATATTGTAAACACTATGCGGAGATATTGTAAACACTGCGATATTTGAAGATGATATCATGCTTATTATACGGTGGCAAGTGGGGACTCACAACACGCCTGCATCTTTTGGTCAGGTAAATGTGATTGTCATATTAACACTAATTTATTTCTTCATTAATCACGTTTATTAGACATGGTTCAATTTTTACTTTTCAATATGAAATTTTGTTGCTTCTTGTATTGTGGAAGGATGACCGTGGGAAACAACCAATGGTGTCCCATCAGATAAATGTTAGCCTAATAGTACCTAAACATGATTAAAGTATTTTTTATATTAAATGCATGTTTTTTTTCACATGAATTTTTGTAATGATAAAAATAAATTAACTAATTTTATTGATTGATTTTTGTAGAGAACACCATATCATGATGATGAGGTGGTCAATGAGGAATATATATTTTATTCAACTAGCCCAATGGGAACTGTGAAGAAGGCTTTGAAAAATGCCAACCAAGAACTTCTTACATTGATAAAAATCAGACCCACGATTGAAGAAATTAAAGCAAGAATTTGTGACTTGAGGAAAATAGTAGTACGGTATGGGGTAAGTGGAATCTCTGAAATATTTTATGAACTATGAGACATATATTCATTTATGTTCTTTTAGTTCTCTATTTTTTATATGATCTAATCATTTAAAGTTTTCTTTTTTTGTAGGAATTTTTGGAGACAACACATGTGCATCAAGTACAGTATGTAGATGTCGGTATTGGTTGTAGCGATGGTTCAACACAACATCAATATACTGTACCAATGAGGATATTTGAATCTCCTGACCAGAAATTCCATTTAGATTCTATGACCTCACTAGATGTTGGAGATCAACAGTTCCCTTCACCCAATACTACTTCCCAGGATGTTAGAGAGGAGAGTAGCATCAAATGTGAAAGTTTCTATCCCAGGGTAGTATGTGTGGTTAGCAAGGGATCAATTCATGTTACATTCTTGCAAGACAAGGGTTTTGTTCCAATCAAGATACCAAATATTGCAGGTATTATTTAATTAATTCAGTTTTTTTCATGTAATTCAAAGCCACATACCTGGATTTATTTTTAATTAATGATCATTATGTTTTTGTAGGAAATAATGTTTTTTATAAGAACCTACGTGAGAAGGATTTGGATATTTTGGGCCCACCATTTGTACACGGTGGAATTCCCAAAATGACAAATTGAAAGATGATTTGATGAACCACATAGTTAACTTGCTTGGTGATACCTTCAACAAAAAAGGTGTCACCGAAGCAACTTGCTTAAATTTGAAATATGTCAGGGAAGATTATAGGGACAATTTGCAAATTAACACTAATTATGAGCATCCTCTGATGGTTCCAGTGAAGGAGTGGAAGGAGCTCATGGATGATGCAAAGGGGAAGGCATTGAGAAAACAAGGAAAGACTCATCCAATCGGTTCAAGAAGGTATGTCACATATAATATTTTCAATGAAAAATGTTCAATATTTTTTTTAACTTTTAAATATATTTAAGTTGTGATATCTAACATATTTGAAACCTTTCATAGGCTCCCTGACACCTCTAAAACGACAAAGGAGAAAAACATAGGAAGCACAAATTGGGCCAGGGTGGATATCAAAAACTAACAACACGAATTGTAAGAAATGAATGATCGTTATTTGTAGCCAATTGTTTTGTAACTGTAGCAAACAAATAATTGATTTATCACTGTAGCAAACAAATAATTTTTATGGTGTTATGTGTTGCAGGGAAATGCTTCAAGAAGTATCCACTAAAGAATACTTGAGGCTCAACTGCAAGTATGGTTTTGAACATGTGTTGGAATGTAAAAAAAGCTTGGGGAAAACCCCAATTTCCCCATTGATGCACACAGAGGTAAATAAAACCATATGTGCATGTTCAGTTTTGTCACATTACTTTAGACTTGAATTTTGTGTTATGTAAAATTTGTGTATGTGATAACTTGAAACTTCTTAAGCATTGGAAAGATATTAATATGACAAATTGTTTTAATAAATGAATGGTTTCAAGCATCCCCATAGTGTGACTTGAGTGACCTTGGTGTACTTGACCTACCCTCATGTTGAATTGATGTGCATGAGCCTAGTATGATGTCATGTTGCATTGTTATGTTACGTTGACTTGCATGCTTACTTGTATGTGATGTTTAGCCTTGTGGTGACTCGTGATTGACCCTTGCATGGTAACACTGAGCTATACAACCCTTAAATGTTGACGTCCATCTTTTTGTTGATTAGCGTGACCCCTTAGGGGGTTTTCCCACCCTTGCATTGACCTTAATATCCCTCCTTAGGTTCCATCCACCATAGTGCTACCATATGTGACGTTTTTGAAGTACTTTGCTATCGTTTTTTTATTGTGAGTTGGTCATACTTCTATGTTTCTATTGTTTTTTCTTTGTGAGGGTTGTATGATCTATTTTAGAATCTTTTTCGGTTCTGGGTTCTCTCCTTTCACAACTGTTTTTTTCTAGTTCAGTCTCATGCAAGTAACCTACCGCTAAGATGTTGAAGTTTGTTTAGAAGCATTTTTTCTAAGGATAAGGGAGCTCTTGCCTAACATCTTATTTTGAGTTATATTATGTTGAGTTTATAATTGGTTCATATATGATATATCATACTATTGTTATGTATTGTTGTCTTTGATTAAAAACTTAGATATGATATAGATCACTACTCTTATTATTGTTATTGTTTTGAGTACTTTAATGGTTATTGTAACTCATTGTTTATGGGACATGCTGGACATGAAGAATAATGAGGTATAGTTTTTCTATGTTGGACATGTTTTGCTCATTGTTTCATCTTTGAGTTTGAATAATTGAGAAAAATAATTATAAAATACAAATGAGATGAATCTACCTGCGAGTTTGCATCTTTTCTCAAAATGAGCTGAAATATGCATTAAACATTTTTATGGATCTTGTGTCTTTAGTGGCACCTTGTGTAGTCGAGTAAATTGACCTTAGTTAGTTTTCTTTCCTTTGTTAATTTGTTTTTCTTTCCTATTTTTTTTTAACCCTAATTGAATGACTTTAATTAATATACAACACTAGATATACTAATCAACTCTAAAATCTTAATTAATCTAGTGGAATTCTCTTCTTAACTTTTATTCCTATTGTCCCCCCCCCCCCCCCCCCCCCCCCCTTGGGTTTATCAGTTTTTCCCCAAAATGGAGTGGTGACTCAACTCCCTCCTTCCTATTCCTGAAGTGTGGTGCCTCACTCTAACTGTAACACTAAGAAATCTATGTAATATTAACTTGTATTTCAATTAAATGAGTGCAAATTAGTGAAGACTCCATTTTGTTAGTTTATTTCATTATGTATTGCTTGTGATATAAGTTGTAATAAAAGTCAAGATGCCCATGCATTTTACTAAAGAAAGAAAGTGCATGATTTCTTAGAAGGGATAATGGGGGGCATGTTTCACAAGTGGAAAAAGGAAAAAAGGAAAAAAGGTAAGTGAAGTGAATGTGCTTGTGGGAAGGAAGGGCTGCATATCAATTGATTGAGTTGCGAATGTTTTGTTCTTGTGTAGGATCGAGCAGGATTCTTTGAATTGTTAGTCGTTACTTGTTCTTTCTCAGTTTGTGAGGGTCTGGAGGTTTTGATGAATGTTTTTTGCTCAACAATTTTTTAGGGTTTGGGATGAGTGGGAGAGCTTCCCTTGTCACACTTAATCCCTCACCTTGGGCGTGGCTTTGTAAAGTGAGATCCTATGGCTATGTGGAAAACCTCTAGAGAAGAATCATTCTACAAATTTGATCCCAAATTAAGTATTTTCTCCTTTGTTGTTTATGTTGATACACAATTATTTCCCTTTTCCTCTTTATTTCCACAAGACATCATCCAAGCTATTTTTGGTGTACATCCTATTACTACCTATATTGCATGGGTTTCCACCAAGGAGCTCTGAAGCTTTCTGGGCATAAACGAAACATGTAGCAGCATTCTAGGAATTAATTTCTCAAATCTCAGTAGCCCAATTTGTGTGAAATAACAACAACAAGTATGACCCCTCAAGTCTGGGAAAACCTGGGTGTGAAATAAACCTTAATTCTCCATTATTGTGTATCTAATATGCAATGAAGAGCGTCATTTTTAAATATGGGTTAATTTCACCAGAAATAGGCCTAATTCATAATTCCAGGTTGAATTTGAGGATTAATTTCCAATTCTGAGCACCCATGCAACAATGTGTGAATGTTTTGGGAACATTGGGAGCATTTCTAAGCAAAAACAAACATTAAAACACATTGAATCAACAATAAAATAGAGGCATATCCCAATCTAGGAAACTAAGGAATCCTATGTTAACTTCTTGTACATGTAAGGGAGACACAAAATGACTAAGGAAATGAGGTTTTCTTGACAAAAGCATGAGGGGGAAAATCAGATATATGGAATAATAATGGGAATGAGACACTGAATGGTGAACGAGGGAAGGGGAGGATGAGGGACTCAAAATGCATTTGTTTAGAGTATGATGACAAGGATAACTTGGCAATAGATGAATCTAACTCATGGATAGGGAATCATAGCTATGGAACCAAGGAGATGACTGCAAAGAGAGACAATTAGGAAAGTAAATGGACAAGTGATATTGAGGGGATCCAAGGGAGAGTCATCGTAGAGTATTATGAACAAAGGCAACCCAATGGGGGGAATGCTATCATAATTTGAGACTATATGCAATATGTGTGGGCATCGAAAGGCACCATTTGTGCCTTCTTCATAGTTTAAGGAGCTTGAAGAAGGGATAGAAGTATTCTCTGTATGATATTGTCTCGTGGATTTTTATCAAGCCTAAGATGGTAAATGCTCAATGGTGTTTTCATGTTTAGAGAGTCTAAAAAATTGAATAAGACTCCACTGGGTCTCTTTTTTGTATAGTAGTCTCCTAATACAAAAAAAGGGATAAAAGTGTACAAAGGAGAAATGTCCCAACCAAAATGGAAAAAGAGACTTATTTTTCATAGGTAGTCCAACCATGCCAAAAAAAGTTAAATCTATACTGATTGGATGATCATTCAAATACTTTTACAAGAATGAATGAAACCAAGTTTGCTCAATGATCTTTTCTTTATGATAGGGTTGTAAAAGAGCTTAAATACAATCCATAAGTGATCTTTTTTGGAAGTTACGATCCCAATGTCCAAAAAAGCATAAAAGGATACAAAGGGAACCATTCCAAGCTGGAAGGTGCTAGGGTGGTTCTTTTCTTTAATTAATCTACATAGTCCACAAAAAGGATCAATCATACCACATAGACGCCCTTTCAAATACTTTAATGAGCGTGAAAGGAAGCAAGCATGCTCGAAAATATTTTCATTCTTTAAGGAGTTAGAAAATAGATTAACACAAATTCTGTAATGGTCAGTGAAACAAGGAGGAAGTGTTCAATGTGAAAAAAGAGGGGACGTTGGGATCATGGACGACGGGGAGAAAAAAGAACAGTGGAACACTAGCAAGGTGTCCTTGCCAAACGATGAATGGTGGTATCATAAGGGAAAGTTTGCAATATGGATGGAGTGGAGGGATCGAGGACATGCCAATATAGAAGGGGTTCAATTTTCCTGGTGGCATGCAAATCGAGTTAAGTCTAGGAATTGGCCAGAAAAAATATAGGGAGAGCATGATATGTGAATCCCATAGGTGGACAGAGTGCGCAAAACAAAACCAATTGATGCGAACGATGTGAAAAACAGGTGACAGATGACTTTATGGTGCATGGAATAAGGAGTTGACCAAATGGAGGCTTATAAATAAGGGGGGGCCACATCACACATGTCATTTTCCCTGTTCAGTGTTGAGTTGGAGTCGAGGGACCTAGAGAAAAGGTGTTGATTTATTTTGACTAGACCAATAGTTTCATGATCTGTGAGTTGCAAGAAATATCTCTCACCTAGCCCATCATTTTTAGAGGTTTATTTTTGTCCCTTTCTCATTATGGGGGCCTTGGTTGAGTGCAAATTGTTTTCGGGTTCAGGCCACACCTTTTGAGGGAAAATGCATGACCTAGTTTGTAGCTATTACGGAGATAGGAGCGACTCAGTTGCACCTTTTGGGGAGATAGGCGCAACCTAGGTCACACCTATTTGGGAGACAGGAGCGACCTAGGTCACACGTGGCATGTTTTTTTTGACAGCTTTGGTCGCAAACAAAGGCCTGACAGGAGCGACCTAGACAAGAATGGAATGTTTTGCTGAAATTTGTATGTCACAGACTTCTGGGATGTTCAGGATTCCTAGATTTGGATGGAAGAAGAGAGACATTGGGGACCTCAAAGATAAGGTGGATGAGGGTGGTGTAGTACAAGTTGCACTCTCCTAGAGTGGGCTACTAAAGTTCTTCTAGACCCCTCTTATGCATTTAGAAAAGTTATTGCTAAATAAGCTAATGGGATTTTGGGTTAGAGATGTAGAGTACTTCATCATACAGGGTGAGCAAATGGATATGACCATTCGAGACATGTAGTTTTTGATTGGCTTCCCATTGTTTGGAGTGATGGGTGATATATTGTTGAAACTCCTGAGGGGGGTGTCAATGGATGACTTGGGTGCCAAAAAATTCTATGCCACGACTTATGTGCATGCATTATACATATTGGTGAGTGACGTAGAGAGTTTGGAGTCTCATGTAGTGGTAGTGATGGTGTTGCAAATACTGGGATTGAAAGGTCTAGAAAATATCTCGAGTGGCTAGTTATTGATGGCTGAGAATGTGCTGAGGGGAACGTAATATGGGTGGCCCTAGATGTACTTGACAATGGTTCAGTGTGGGATGAACCAAGAAAGCATGGCCGATGGGGATTTATGCTTCCCATCCTTTTTGTGCTCATTATTCTTTGAATGGTTACCGACACTGTGAAAACATATATAGGTGCAAAAATGAGGACCATGTGATCTTTGGATGAGACGATGGTGTGAGATGGTGATCAACGGGGGATGCAAGTTGGTAGGTATTTTCTTCACCCAAGAAAATTTTCCCATTAGAGGAAATTTCAACTCAAAATGGGCCTTTTAAATTTGATTAAAATTCCATGTCATCATGTGTTAGACAATGAAATTGCTTTAAATTTGAAATACCGTATAGGTCTTAAACACTTTTTAATATAAATTTGGGGATAGGTATCATAAAAAAAAACTACTTTTTTTTGTTCGATTGGGAGAGCTCGTTGGGTGCGGAATTTAATTCCGCATCCAACGAGTACCCACTCGACATACTTTTGACGGACCCTGCTACCCCAAAAACAAGAATTACCTGAAAAAACGTGAGTCATCATGTCATCATCACGTTTTTTAGTTATTTTTTGTTTTTGGGGTAGTGGGGTCCATCAAAAGTATGCTGAGTGGATACTCGTTGGATGTGGAATTAAATTCCGCATCTAATGAGCTCTCCCAATCAAAATTTGAGTAAAAACACGGGGATATGTGTCAAAAATACAAACAAAAAGTAGTTTTTTTCTTTTCTTCCTCCAAAATTAATAAATATTATTTTATTATTTCTTTTTAGGAGTCCCATTTTGAGTTGAAATTTCCTCTAATGATAGTGGAGACAACTTCCTATCCTGATAGATGACTATCCATATGCAGGAATGGACTGCTGAAGAGATTCAGCGATGCCTCAACCTCCTAGACATGTATGGGGACATGATGGTACGTATACATGAATCTTTGTGGTTTCAATAATATATAGTTTACTAGAATAATGGTAGCTAGATAATACATGTGAAGATAATGATGACATAATGTGTGCATGTGCAGATGCGGGACCATATCCTCTAGTGGGATACCAACGATGTAGGGGCAGGGTGGAGTGGTTAGATCCACCCGCACATGGGTAGAGGAGGCAACGAAGTGCTAAATTAGACTCACTGTGGCTGGATGAAAAAATACTAATGGAGGGGTCACCAACGATGGGTGGTAGTACCTATATTATGATCTGATCGCTGCATGCTATAGATCCCCTCCGTAGTGGATCTCTTTGATGAGGAGGATCATGGTTGCTATTGAGTATGTCCGAATGACGATACAGGGATATGTTTCTATGGAGGAGGAGATATAGGATGAGGAGGAGCACATTGAGGATGACATAAAGTTAGAGGATGATGACTCAGACTAGCAGCTTGTGATGCTTCCCCCAATGCATTTGAGCATGGGTAATTTTGTATGATATGTATTATCATATGAGAAACCCTGCATAGCTTCTCTTTTTTGTGCTGATTATGATATTATGATAGGGATGCACATGGATGCATATTTTTGTATTTTTATGTGTTTATGAGTCTCTTGTTATGATGATGACTATTTCTATATGATGTAGATGACATATGCATGCATTAATATATGGTGATGCATGATGTAGTTAATTTCCTATATGTGATTATTGTTGTTCCACTCCAGAACGTAATTATCCCTTCGGTATGCTACACTATTGATACTTTTGGGAACATGAATGAATTAAATGGATTCAAAATGTCTAACTAAGTGTATAGTGCATAGGATATTTCTAAAGAGATAGGAATCACACCCCCGGTAACAATTATTCAACTGTGCAACAAGAATTTGGGAGTCTAGGTAGCCAGTGAGGCAACGATTACCCAAGTGAAGGGTAGCATTCGGGAGACCAACAGCACTATGATACTCATCCTAGTTGTTGGTAGCAATACTTGTTGGTCCTAGGGAAAGGAAATAATAATTCACTTAGAGTTCTGCTTAAGTATACAAAAATCTAAGGAAAAAGAATATAAAGGAGTTGTGACAAATGTAGCGATAGAAGGAAGGAAGAGCAGATGAAAGAAAATAAGGAAAATGAGGAGCGACAAAAGTATATAAAGAAGAAGAAGTTAAGGAAATAAGAAGTTCAAGAGGAAACTGCAAAAGCCACAAAAAAATAACATGCATGACAGAAGGAAGATGTGTGACAAAAGGAAGATGTGTGACAAAAGGAAGGAATGTGACAAGGAAAGGTGTGACGAAATAACATTACCAGAAGGCATTGTTATCAACCCAAATGGCACTTCTCTGTCTGAGTGCCGACACTTCATATGTTGGCACACAAAAGGACACTTATGGATTGAAGGTTGCCTAAACACTATATATGGGCATGACATGAGATGCATTCACTATCCAACCAGCTTTCCATTTTACCTTTTAATATGTTGAATGTCGTACGCGACTATCTCCACAACATCCCGCGTATTGTACACAATCATATTCATTGCAACCCGTGTACAGATTTGTACGCGGGTTTCCCTTATAGAAACTCGCGTGTCATACGTGGGTTTCTAGTATCAATACTTGCGTACACATCCATTAGACATTAAAAACAAGAAAACACAATTAATGGAGATTTTTTGAGCCCTAATCATTAACTATCTCAACTGTGTCAACCTCCTGAACCTTTGAAACTGCTCTATTTCCTAAAGTATAAATAGAGGCCTTGGGGAGGGCATTAATCAATCAATCTTGGAAAGCAAAGTTATGCTGGTGGTATATCTTTAGAAGTATTTGGAGCAGTAGTCATAATCCTTCGGTTGCTGAGGAGTCCTTGTTTCAGGCGTTGGGTTGTACACTTATCTCATTCACTATTGTTAATAAAGAGAATTCTTCTTCCAACTTTGTGTTGAGTCTCTTTCATGTATCATTGTTTGATGAATATTTTAGATTAAGCACTCTATATATTGTTCATCTAACTTATCATATATACATGTATAATATTGTACTTGGATAATTGTCCCTTTGCAGGTGAATGAAGTGCATCCCTGAAAGCTTTGGAGAGGAGTAGAGCGCGAGAAGACAAAGCTTGGATCAACCATTGTTAATCGGGTGATTCCACCATATCTTCCTATTTCCTTTCTGTACCTTAAAGTTGATTGCCTGCAAGTTTTAGAAGTACGTTGGTAAACCCAGACCCTCAGTTATAAGGGTGTTTATTCCTGAACAACAAAATTGGCAACTCCACTGGAGAGCCCAGAATGCTGTGGGTTATTTCTGTTTACCGTTGCCCAGTATTTGCCTTGATTGTATGTGTGGTCTCCTGTCTTGGTTCATGTTTAGGGTGGTGTTTGAAGACCTTGAAAAATTTCTCTTTTATTAGAAAATTTTATACCTGTACGCGGGTTGCTCTTGCATATAGTCACGTACATAGGCATGCGTACATAGGTTTGTCTCTAGGACAGTCGCGTATAGTATGCGGGTTGCCCTTGTACATAGTCATGTCCAAGCCTAAGTATTCAAATTGTTGGGTTAGGGTTTTCCTTGTCCCTATCCCTTTATAATGTTTATTTGCTGGTTGGTCTTCCTTATAAGCATTGCATTGTCAGTTTGATGACCTTGTTGGCCACACCTTGTGTTTTCTTGTTAAGCCCTTGAGTTCTTATTGTTTGGATTGTCTTTCATTAGCAACTTGAAGTGGATTTTCCCGTTTGGGTTAAATGTTCAAGTGTTGTTGTCTGAATCAGTGATCAGGGTTCTAGGAACTGTGTATCCTTTCTATTTTCAGATAGTATTTGGTTTGCCACTTGCCTTTGTGTGATCTCAGTGGTTTTCTTTCATTGTGTCTGCCCAAGCTAGGGTTCCAAGTCTTCCTTAGGTGGTTGATCCTTGGTCTTTTAATCTATTTACTTCACTTTTCTTACTTTATACAATTAGTTTAATTCAAGAATACTCGAGTTTTTGTGCATTTAGGTACATAGTAGTCTTTGAGCATTTTAAAAAGTGAAAAGAAAACATTTTAGAATCTTTTGCATTTGATTTTGCATAGAGTAGTTTTATTTTCAGTTTTTAAAATATAATCTCAAAAAACTACAAAAATATAGTCTTAGAGTTCTCTTTATCGTTGCATTTTCATCAATTTATATTTACAAAAAGAAGAAAAGAAGCTTGTTTTTAGTAGTGGTAATTTGCTTTGGAAATATACACCTTTGTTTTACATTTCTTATCGAGTCAAAAATATCATAGTCCTTCAATCCACTTCCTTCTGAGTAAAAAATAGCCCTTAAAATGAATGCAATAATTAAAATTTATTAGTAATTTTTATTTTTTAGGGCCATACACCTACTAGCTTAGGATAGACATGTGGGATAGGAAGCATAAACTTCCCATAAGTTTTAAAATTTAGACATAGTGGGCTTATCGATAGTTAAATCCTTCTCTTTATTGATAGTATCTGGGAAGCTCCTCTCAAATGGGAGTCAAGCATGAGGCTGCGTGGAGGCATTGGACTGAGGAGATAACCCTCTAATTCCTTGTCAAAATGTAAATCAGGACTTTTATGCATCTGGGGATTCTGTCCTAGATAGATTTTCAGGCTCAGCTACCCTAGCCATGCGTACGAGTCAGGCTTGTGACTGTCCCCCCAGACTGTTGGTATAGTTAAGGTAGCCTCTAGTATCTTGACATCTAGGGTTCATACATAGGTAAACTGGAAGGCTATTTCTGGTTCACCTTGGACGGGCTCGGAAGGTAACCCTTATTGAAAGTGTAGGAGGGCAATGGGTGATTCCTTCGCTTGTTCCTAAGAACCTCTTCAAGGATGCCAAGTAACTGTTTTTCAGCTTTATTTGGGAAAACATATCTTTTACCCTTGTTGACTGTTGAGACTTTAGGAGTTTTCGTAGTGATTGATTTGTGGTTTGTCTATGTTTAGCCAACCTTAGGGTTTGAATTGTCAAATTTACAATCGGGGAGGACCAACCTATAAGAAGGTCATGAAGGTTGCAAAACCTTCCTCCTCTCATCACATTGGAACCTCCAACTCCACCTCAAAGGTGGAGATTGGACACAGAAGGTTCATTTGAACTGATAGGAGTAAGTGAAGTTCCGAGTGAACAAGCACTTAGGGATAATCACTCTGATTTTAATACAATTGAGATAGAAGACTTGTAGGATGATGAGTTTGCAAGGAATTTTAATACACCCTTGACTGACTTAAACGATCATGTGATCGTCTGGGTTAGGCTTTTTGATTCACCTGTTTTAGGTGTCCCTATGGGCAGGATAATGTATTTTGTGGGATAAAGTTCTTTCGTTTTCACCTCATTCATTCCGGTTGAAGGGGTACTACCTCACCCGGTAAGTGCCCCTATATCTAGCATACCTACTACGCCATTAACTCCAGTGAGCTGGGTGGTTCAACCGTCGGTTCCCACAATCCTAGCAGGTGCTTTTGGTGGCATGGTTACTAGGATTCCTAGTATACCTACTGTTCCTTGCTCCTTCACACACACTTCCCAGAGTGGTCCGGTAGGATCCTCAGCTTTCGTCCAAGGATTTCCTTGGAATGGGGGGCATATTCCCCCATCCACTCCATATGTAGGCCCATCACCTTCTTATGTAGGAGTGCAGTTTGGAAACACTACCTCTTATGGGAAAGGTTTTCAAACTTCGGTCTCGGCCCCATTCACGAGCTCTCCCTTTTCATTAGCGGAGGGATACTTGCTCCCTTTTTTCAAACCCTAGTTTCGACTGGGATAGCCCAAACCTCTTATACTGCACCTCACACCCACAATCCTCTGGATTACAGATGGAATCTATTTCAAAGTAATCCATCCACTTCACAATCGACAACAGGGGGAAACCCCACCTTTACATATGGGAATTTGGGGGCAAGTCCCTCTAATCCCCACACTGGCACTTTTAGTGCTCTGGTTTGACCCAAGCTCTTGTTCTTGGAAATGTTAAAATTGCCATATTTTTGTAAATTGATGAACGACCCGATGAGGCATGACCTCTCGTGGCCACCTGTTCCCACTAAATTGCCATCGGACATCCAAAAATTCAAGGGCAAAGTTGGTGAAGATCTTGGGGCTCATGCCACCACTTTTCATTTATGGTGTTCTTTTAATTCATTGAATGAAGATTCAGTCAGGTTGAGACTGTTCCAAAGAAACTTAATGAGTACTGCAGCAAAATGGTACATTGAGTTTCCTTCTACTGCGTTCAATAGTTTTTGGGACTTGGCTAGTGCATTCCTTAGCCACTTTTAGCTTTCGGTCCGATATGACTTTCGAACGGACTTGTTATCTACCTTTAGGCAGAACAAGGATACCCACATCTCAGATCACATCCAAGAGTGGAGGAGGTGAAAGAGAATTATTAAAGCCACTATTCCTCCTGAGTTTTTACTAGAGTGGTTCCTTAAATCCCTGTTTCCTTACATATGTAAGGATGTATCTACTTCAGGAGTGACGAATGAAGAAGAAGCCATTCTCAGGGCCCAGCAATTGGATTTGATTTATTCGCAATCTAGGATCTTGTATGAGATTATCACTGAGGCATCGAGGCCTACCCACGATGCAAAGAAACTTAAGCCTGGACCCCATGGAAATGGTGTGGTTGGGTTCGTAAACTCTCCCACTGTGAAATGTTTGGCCAAACAGCTCCATCAGCTGTCCGTCAAACAGTCTATGACAGAGGCAGCAAAGGCTACCCCCTCACCCTAAAATGAAATTTTTTTTGCACAAAACTCTCAAAAGGGAAATCAGCAGCCGGTGGGAAGAAGAAGAGAGGAAAGAAAGGGGAGGGGAATCAAAACAAGTAGAAACCCGCAAATAGTGCCGATGGGGGCAAGAAAGAAAAGAAAAATGTGAAATTCCCATGTAATTTGTTCCATGAGGATCACCTCACTCACCTTTGTGCCCTTATGGAACAAGCCCAGAAGCTACTAAAAGCTCAACAACCGGCTGTCCTAAAGGATCCTTTTCCCCAAGGGAAAAATTCTGCTTCAACTTCTAATGTAGCAGGGGGCACTTCAAATGCCCCTGTTCCCAATTATATCAACATGGTTTGATCTTTGACTTTGCTATAGACTAGGAATAAAAACTATGAAAAAGAGACTTATGAGAAGGGTAAGGTTATAGGTGAAACTTCTAACCCTCTCATGATCGAGAAGCCTGCTGAAACTATGCCTAAGATATCGAAAGGTGTATTTAAGAAGACCCTGCATAACCCTAATGCTAAGGATGCTTCAAAATAATCTGTGGTTGAAGACTTGGCCCAAACCCCTTGTGCAATGTCAGCTTTAGAGGTGTTACAGAGTTGTCCCGCCCAACGAGATGCCCTCTTAGCAGCCTTAGGTAGCATAGACTTGTCGAGTCTCATGGAGAAATTTCACTTGTATGATGTTAAAATTCAACTACCTTACAATGTAGCCTTATCAATAGATGTCATCCATGGTGGAAATACCATTGTAAGGGCAGTTGTGTATGAGGGTGCTTCTACATGCATTTTTTCCTTGTCATGTTGGAAAGCTCTAGGATCCCCAGAGCTAGTCCCGTCAAACACTCTACTTACTGCTTTCGATGGAAGGTCATTCCGTCTGCATGGTATCCTACCAGATTTTGAAATTAAGCTAGCAGGGAAAGTAGTGTCTGTTGAGGTGGAAGTGATTGATGCACCTTTGGACTATAATTTTCTTTTGGGAAGAAGGTGGACTTATGCCATGTCTGCTATTGCGTCAGTCGTCTTTCGAGTGGTAGTATTTCCACACAAAGGGAAGATGTTTACTATTGACCAACTCGATTTTACTCTAAAAGGCCGCATGGAGTCTAATGAGTTAGCTATGCCATTGGTTGATTAGGTCAAACCTGTTGCACATATCTTGGAGTCTGGAATGTATGCATCACTGATGGGCACATTTGATCTTCCAGCCCCAATAAACTATATAGGTTCTACTAGTGTGGGGAAGTCCATAGCCACAGTTGTTGATAGGACTGATCCTTGGGTTCTCCCTTCCCCCCAAGAACTAGAAGTTCCCTTATCGACAGTGGAAATGGCTTACCAAGATATCACTCAAACCACTGTTGATCCTATTCCAGACCCTCTCATAGTCTCAGAGGACCTGGAAGAAGTCTATTTGCCTGCTTGGGAAGAAAACTCTTTGCATTCTATGGATTGTTTAGATATGGTTTTACCTTCTGATGAAGCCATTTTGGAAGCCATGTGTAGATGTGATAAGTTCTACAAAGATCTTCATCATCGATCCTATTTTCTTCTAGAGCTAAGCATGATAGAGAATCAAGAGTTTCATATGAGACTGACAGCTGCTGTTGATACACCCATCAATCCCTTACCAAGGGAAGGAATGTTTGCCGAGGGGAATATGGAAAATATTTCTACTACTATCCCTATCAACATCTCTGGAAATCCTGACATCATTGAAAATATACATATCGATGCAAACTGCTCTCCTGAGGAGATTGCAATCTATACGTCCTTATTCAAGGAATTATGCGACGTTTTTTCCTGGTCATATGAGAAGATGCCAGGCATTGATCCATCGATAGTTGAGCATGATATCCAAACACACCTTGATGCTAAACCTGTTTGACAAAAGTTAAGACCTGTTAAGCCATGTAAAGCGGCAGCTGTGAAGGCTGAAGTTGAAAAACTATTTAAAGTTGGTTTTATTTATCCCATAGCTTTGACAGAATGGGTATCCAACCTAGTTCCTATTGATAAGAAGCAAGGGACCATACGCGTCTGTACTAACTTTCAATATTTGAATAAAGCCTGTCCTAAGGACAACTATCCCACGCCATTTATAGATCAAATTATAGATTCTTGCGCGGGAAGTGAAGTTTTCTCGTTTATGGATGGTTTCTCCGGATACAATCGAATTAAAATATAACCGAAATACCAACATAAAACTACTTTCATTTGTCCTTGGGGTACCCTCGTGTACAAAAAAATTCCCTTTGGATTGAAAAATGCTAGGGAAACCTTTCAACAAGAAATGAAATTTTCCTTCCATGATATCAAATCCATTGTCGAACCCTACCTTGATGATCTGCCTTCACATTTGTGTAAGAGGATTGACCATCCAGATCACCTACGGTTGATATTTGAGTGATGCAGATACTATAAGATCCTCTTGAATCCCCACAAGTGTGTGTTCTGTGTCGATTCAGGGAGACTGCTTGGATTCATTGTTTCCAATAGAGGCATTCAGGTGGATCCATTAAAAGTAGAGGCCATTGTAAATCTTCCTCCTCCTCATTCTATCAAGCAACTTCAGAGCCTGTAGGGAAAGTCCAATTTTCTCCGACGTTTCATTGTAAACTATGCCAAGATTACCAAGGGTTTCATGCTCCTGCTAAAATAGGACACCCCATTTGTATGGGATGAAACTGCACAATTTGCTTTCGAGGAATAAGAAAAGCTTTGTTGTCAGCACCTTTATTGCATCCACCATATTACTCTAGGGATTTTATATTGTATCCGGCTGCATCCGAGTCGACCATCAGGGTAGTCCTAGTCCAATAAGACGATAAGCTCTAGGAGCATGTTGTTTACTATGTTAGCTATGATTTAGCCAGACTTGAACTTAGGTACTCCCACGTCGAGAAATTGGCCCTAGCAGCTGTCTATGCTGTTCAGATATTACGTCACTACATCTTACTAAGGACTACAACAATAGTGGCGGATGTTAATACTTTTCAATATGTTTTGTCCTGACGGATTGTTGGAGGAAAATTCAACAAATGGATATTCATTCTCCAAGATTTTGACTTGGATTTCTAGTCTACTAAGTCTTAAAAATCCTTAGTTTTTGCTGAGCTTATAGTATAATTTCCAATAGAAGAAGACGTATTCATTGATAAAGACTCATTCCTAGATGAGCATATCTTCTTGATATCCACCTCTGATCCCTGGTACAGAGATATACTTATATATCTCCAAACTTTGAATTATCCTGCAGCTTCCTCGTGGGAAGAACGACGTAAATTACACCTTCATGCTATGAACTACCTCATCATAGGAGATACTTTATATCGTAGAGGGGTAGATTCCTTTTTGCGTCAATGTCTTACCCATGAGGAAGCGGATATTGTACTAAAGGATTCCCATAGTGGAACATGTGGGGGGCATTTATCTGGGTTAGCAATGGCCCAGAAGATACTACTTGTAAGTTATTTTTGGCCCACAATCTTTAAGGATTGTGTGGAAGCCATGAAGCACTGTCATTCGTGTCAGCTTTACACCAGAAAAATGCAGTCACATCCTGCTCCGTTATTTCCCATTGTCTCTATGGGCCCCTTCATGAAGTGGGGGATTGATTACATGATGTGTAACCTAGCCTCGGATGGGGGGCACAAATATATCATTGTCGCTGTGGACTATTTTACGAAATGGGTAGAGGAAATGCCCACCTTTAAAGTCGACGGGGAAACAACATCTTTCTTCATGTTCAATCAGATTATAGCATGGTTTGGTATACCCAAGGTGATTGTCATTGACCATGGCAATCATTTTCAAAATAGCATGATGATGGAACTGACCATTATGCTTGGATTTAGACAAGAACATTCATCGTCGTACTATCCTCTAGCAAACAGTCAGGTTGAGGCTGTTAATAAAAATTTGAAGACTATCCTCAAACATACTATTAATGTAGCCCATTCTAGCTGGCATATCATGCTATGCTCCACACTTTGGTCATACCAAACTAATGTAAAAACTGCTATGGGTTTCTCCCCCTTCCAACTCATTCATGGAGTGGAATCCATTACCCCGGTTGAATTTGAAATCCCGTCTTTGAAAATAGCTATTCATGTGTTACCCGATACGACAGAGCTTGAAGAATGTATAATACACTTAGAACATCTTGATGAGTAGCATAGAGATGCACTGGCAACAAATCAAGCTCACAAAAATAGTGTCAAAATCCAATATGATAAGTAAGTCAAGCCTCATATTTTCTCTAACAGGGGAACTTGTTTTGCTCTAGGACCAAGACAAAGAACCCCTGGGGGCAGGAAAATTCAAGGCCATGTGGTTGGGGCCTTATGTTGTGTCGAAGGTCTTAAAGAAGGGCACATATGAGTGAATTGATTTTGACGGGAATAAGCTGCCTGAGCCGAGAAATAGTCTCTACTTGAAAAAGTACTATGCTTAAGCTTAGCGCTTTTTCTTGTATTTTATTGTATGTATTTTTATGTACACTAGTTCATCGGTTTGTGTTTTTTATACCACCTGCTGGTTGTTTCATATGTCTTTCGAGAGGTTCATAGGTTTTGCTAATGGTGCCAGTCACCACACTTGTAATCTAGCTTCAGCGGCATGGGTCATTTATTCTCCCTCAGGATAGTTAGTTGCCTCAGGAGGCGCTTGCTTAGGTCCTGCTTCTAATAATGTCACTGAGTATAGGGTTGTAATTGAGCTTCTATGGGATGCTTTGTCATTTGGTATCACTTAGTTGGAAGTCTGAATGGACTCTCAACTGGTGGTTTCCCAGCTCAATTGAGATTATCAGGTGCGAAACCCTATTCTATTGCGTCAGTTTACACAAGTTAGGTTATTGGAAAGAAATTTTGAATTTATTCCATTCAATCATATTCCAAGAAATCAGAATTCATTAACTGATGCATACACTAATTACATCTTGAATTGGCATTTAAAACATTTTTTATAAAAATATACAGCATACACATAAGAAACATTTGTAAATAACCGACAATATATATATGTGTGTGTGTGTGTGTGTGTGTGTGTGTGAATATCTATCTATAGATAGGTTGAGTCTCTGATCCTTAGATCTAGTCATAACTGTATAATATACAAAAATAAACAAAATATGGATCATAGTCCATCAAATTCCCTAGATCTAAGCAGGACCACCCTAGTCCCCTCGGTCTCCCTGTACTATGGCTTCTTCAACCTCTTCGGCTTCAGCAGCCTCAACAACATCTATGTATACTAAAAATGCTCTTACTACCCGCCTCAAAAGGCGTATCCAGACAAGTGGAACTCCAACCATAAAATCCTGCATGACGGATGGGATGTGCTCTATCTGCAAGGTGGGTACTCTCTGGGTAATCCTGGCCAACTTCCCCTCCAGAACCCTAATTATCCCCTGGTCTTCACTTGAGACAGGACACACATACATGCGTGGATGCCCTTCAGGATGAACTAGTCCAATATCTGCATTTTGACATGTTATAGGATTAGAACTCTTATACATATGTATATATCTATATATTTAAAATTCATAAAAAATTTAAAAAACTTGAAAATAAAAATTACCTAGCTCTCCCCATGCTCCTCCTGGAGGGAGGACAAGGTCTGGATCACCACGGAAATCCATCCCAGTATATGGAAACTTCTCCAGTGTTGGCAACTACCGCTCCCACCAAAATTAGAATTCATCATCATATACACTCTGCACTGAGCCACCTCCTCCCTGGCAGAGGAAGATATCTCCCCATATACTTAGCCTAGGATGACGAGGAGAAAGGTCACATATGTGTACAATAGGGATGCAACTCCCTCTCTTTTGGGTACTTGGTGCACAGTATATATCAATGTAGTTTTGGACACTCAGAGGGTCACCACCTCTGCCGGTGCCCTCCATATTGAATGGAGCTCCACATCATGACAGACCAGCAATGGAATATATATCCTCTCAAGTAATCTCCAAGGATTCACCTTGAAGGTCGAACATGTCTAAATCATGATCCCAGTATTTTATCATGAACTCTAGCAGGTAGAAATTGGCCCGCATAGGTGATTTGCAAAAGAATTTCAACAACCCACTTGACCACAAAAAATTCATAGTGTGGGCACTTTGGAGTGCTTCTTGGTCCATATCCTCATGCTCACACTCCCTCCACTCAAGCACCATCTTCAAACCTAGTAAAACAAACATTGCAAACCTTTAGTTTCATGGAAAAATTCAGAATTTTGACCCAAACCACTACTTTTTCCCCTCACGCAGCGTACGCGACTGTCTAGTTAGGAATGTGGCATATTGTACATGACTGTCCTTTATGGAAACCCATGTATAGAATGCGTGTACGCAAGTTTCAATAGAGTGAACAACAAGGTGTTTATTCCTAAACAATAGGCGTGCAATGGTATAATGACTGGAAAATGACAGTAGGGAATAAAAATCAGAATGTGATAGTTCAGGAAGATCGTGGGGATGAAATTGGCTAGAGTCGGCGGAAGCTGCATATAAAAAACCATATTCATAATTTGGGCCATTAGTGCCTACTAACATGTGTTGCTAGAATAGGAAAGACCACTTCTTAGCTAAGTATAAGAAGTCGAATGAGAAAGACCCCCTATTGGCTAAGTATAGGAATTCGAATGAGAAAGAGGCATGTAAAGAGTCTGTAAATAGTCTATACATGTATAGGAAATACCCCCTGTTGGATAAGTATAGGAAGTCGAATGAGAAAGGAGCATGTAAAGAGTCTGTAAAGAGTCTATAAAAGGAGGAACCCAAGCTATATGGGGGTTGGATTCTCTGTTGTTAGCTGCTTTGCTGTTAGCTTCTCCAATGTTAGACTCTTCCCTGTTATTGTTATCTGTTAGTTTGCTAAGTGCATGGAGTCGAGTATCTACAACTTAGTGTGTAGAAGTGTAGGAGAAGTTGATTCGATGCAGGCTGTGTGCGGATTGTTAGTATATTCAAGTAGGGAGGAAATACAAGAGAGATCGGAGAGCATGAGAGGAATAAAGGGTCTATGTATATAAATAAGAATATATAAAATAGAGTATGAAACCAAGTTCACACATAGAAGGTGCATATATTTCTCATGCCATATGAAGAGAGCCTTTGTGGTTTTTCCTAGATGGGTTTCCAGATTAACTACTGTGTAGAATGTATGAATGATGAATGTGTTTACGATGCATGTATATATGTTTCTGTGAGTGAATTTCTATGTATTTTTTTACAAAGAGTATATTGATATTTGGTGCACAATTATTATGAATGTGTGAATGTACTTATGTCACATTGGGTTGTTGATATGACACTTGCACAAGGAGGAATCATGTCACAGCATGGTTGTGTAGAATAAGAGTTAAAAACCCACCCATCATCCTTAGTTGAGCACCTTGGTGTGTCAACAAGGAATCGAAAATCCTGTACCCAACCGTGGAAACTTGGTTTTGGAAGTTACCCATAAGGACGATATCTCGGGTGAGACTGCATATACGCTATAGGTGTTTTCGACTGAGCTTTTTCTATCGGTCCAAAATATTGGGCTTTGTTGCGCTAAGTAGAAGGGACTGAACCTGGGTAAAAAATCAAAAAAATGGTTATGTTTCCAGGATCCAAATCATTTTGGTGAGGGATATGTTGTAACAGCCGATAAATCCTAAAATCCAATATTGGGTGTATTTCAAAGAGTTAGAGTTTGTACGAGAAGAGAGTAAAGGATCTCGGTGGAACCCAACATAGTGGTTGGGATGACACCTCTACACGAATATTCATGATATTTTCTTTTCCAAGTTTCCCATTGTGTTGCATGAGTGGTTATCAAAGATGGAAACCCAACAAAGAAACTTTCAAGGAGGAGAACCAACAGAGTGGATTCCTCAATTGATTCAGGGATTGAAAAGTGTGAGAAACCATGTGTCGAGGGATGCATATTTTTGGGTAGACAATATTTTGGAGGGATACATTACTGAGTTTGTTGTCGACACAATAACCTCATATAATGAGGTGGAGTGAAACTTTTTCCAAGGACCATGCAGAAGATATTTTTGTCTTTAAATACATGGATAAAAATGTTTGTATGCGAAATAGGAATCCTATGAATGTGATAGTAGGAAGCTATGCATAGAGAGGTGGGTATATTGCAGTAGAATTGTGTGAAAAATGGTGCCAACTAAGTTGAGATGTTCCTTCAATATAGTGGAACCAAAATAGAGGACGGTTGTTTAAGAGGTGGAAGAATATTACGGTCGGGAAAGTGAAGAAATCCTATGATAGAAAGAGGGAGTTGCAACATGACCATAGAACAAGACTACAAGCTTGAGTCATACTTGGGAGAAGGATCTTGCACTGAAGAAGAATATCATCAGCCGATATCCGAAGGAGAAGAAGAATTAGAAGATTCAACTGAAGCTCTAGATCCTGAACGTGGGTACAACACGCCTAAAATGCCACGCACATCGCCAGATGTAATACATAGAGACTTATCCCCAAGTGGATTTGTAAATACAAGTAGTACTAATGCTGTGAATATGAGATAAGGGAGTCCGGCTAGTCAATTTTTTTTACGAATGTACCAATAACTAATACAATGGTTGAGACTGACATTAAGTTTCCAATATTCAATGGAAATGGGTGGAAGATCCAGAACAATATTGGTTTATATGTGAATCCATATGGACCTTGTGACAGGTCCAAGATGAGAACATAAAGAAAGAATAGATGATCACGACTCTGTGAGTTCATGCTCGAGATTAGTACATGAAATTTTCTATAGTGTCAGCAAGAGTTGTACAGAAAGCACTCTACCATATTCGGTTTGGAATGATTGATGAGTTTATAAAGTTTAAGTTTGAGTCACAGTGCATTACAGAGAGTAATGAAATCAAGCAACTACCTACAGAGTCCATTTGTGACTTTGACCATAGGTTCAAGACATTAATGGCCAAAGTGAGGTTCTATATGTTGTATGTACAACACAAGGAATGGTTGATTTCCTCCTTTTTGTCGCACATCTGGATCCCATTGATGCAACAAAATATTGCGTCATAGACAAAATCTCTAGAAATAACAATCAAACTAGAATACTCATCGATTGGAGAAACTGGCGCAGGAATGATGCAGATTCAGTCATAGTTGGCCAATCCTACAGTTCAGCTCTAGGACATCAACAAAATTTAAGGAAGTGCAAGAATAATTATGGTTTATGAGATGTATAATAGACGAACACCATGAATATAATTTCCCGACGCTCATGAACTATGTCACAATGAGAGCGCTGAACCTGATAAACACCCAAGGGATTCCTTGGTGCATAATATGTGAGACTAGACACCATAAATATAAATAAAAAATTTATTTACAGAACATTATAAGTACACTAGATAGTTTATACTATAAATTTTGTAAATTAGTAGGACACAATGAGAAAGATTGCAGAGCACTTCAGCTACTGGAATAAAATACAATGGATACCTACTTAATGAAGAATGATGAGCAGATCGAAACTGAATGAGTGCATCGTAAGTATCAACCTTCCCAATATACACCAGCACAATATCAACAACCACAATATCCTTAGCCAAAATATCAATAGAATCAGTATCCACCATAACAATAATACCTTCAGCTAAGGGGGAGTGGAAATTTTTGAGGACGAGGACAACAAAAATGATGAGGAGGATTTGGTCGAGGAAGAGGCAAAATCATATGCTATAATTGTGGAAAACCAGGCAAATTTTCCTATTATTGCCATAGTCCTATGAAGGCATGTATGTACTGTAAATAATTTGGGCACACAGTTGAATAGTGTTCACAATTTATTGGGAAATGGCAGGTTCAAACTATAGGAAATCCCAATCCTGCGTAGAATCCAAACCCGAACCCCAACCAAAACATTCAAATGATTTCTGTTGAGACAAGACAAGAAAATATTGTTGTTGTTAAGGCGATGCCTGAAAGATTTGAACAATTACTCAGGAAGAAACCACTAAAAAAGGTTAGTAAGCTTAAAGAATTCTTCAAAAATTGTTTAGCACTAATCCATGATAGAGATGTTGTATCAAAGTTAAAAACACTCATAGAAGAAACTATAGAAGACCCATAACTTGAAAAAAGAGTTAGCCATGTCCGGAAAAGATTAAAACCTAGTTGTGAACTACGAATGATTGCGCATCTAGGAGATTATCATATGGACTGTATTATTTTAAATATGGGTTTTGATGTCAATATATTGACAAGACAAACATGGAAAAGCATGAATAAACCATGACTATATTTGTTTCCCATTCTGCTAAGGCTAGTGAATTAGTTGAAGGTTCTACCCATTGGTTGATTGACTAAAGAACCTTTCAAAGTAGAAGGCCTGAGGATATAAGCAGTCTATGAAGCGATAGACATAATTAACAATAAAATCCCATATCCTACACTCTTGGGGATTGATTGGGCAATATATAGTCATACCATAATTAATTTTAAGAAAATAATATTTTCATTTGAATATTATGAGATAAGGGTGGTCACACCAATTGATCCACTCGAAGGGAATAGATATGTCAAGGTAGTGAATAGTGAAGGAAGATGTAATTGACTGGATCATCTATTTAATGTAATGTCTTCAATAGATAACTATATAAACCCAACAATTTATGGAAATTTTATTTGGTGGAGTGTTAGCTCTTGTACATCCGATTCAAGCGACGCATTAGAAAATTGGAAGAACCAAATGCATGAAGTTTTCCAAGTGAAGATGCACAAGAATTCCAACATCTGTGTGGCATGTAGGATCCAAGGAAAGTGAACTACCTACATATGAAGGTTTACCTAACCTTGCATCTTTTTTGGTGGAATTTGAAGCAAAAGTTATAGAATCGTAGCGATTTTCCACCTTTTACTTTGTGCTAAAATCCATTCCCACTAGATGGTGGGGTATGCATAAATAATCTATCTCCAAATGGCTACAGTGTAGAATATTGATGGAGATTGGATTTGGAGAAGATATCAGTTATGCTAGTCACATGTATATATGATTGACAAATCTTGTTGAACATATTAAGCATTGTCGCACGACATGGCAAGAGTATTCATGAAAACAATGGGTTCATCGATTCATACATACATTGGAGATGGTACCAAGGAATTAGTATACATGAGTGGAGCTGTGATGAGGAAATCTAGAGTGGGAGGAATTAGCTACAAGATTCACAAATACATTTGAGTTTACAAGTGATCACTCAACAATTGATGCCACAATCCAGATAATGAAAGAGAATATATTTGAATAAATCCCTATCATAGCCACAAATTTCCATCAATGTAGCACAATATTCCACCATTGGATGGAATGTTACGATGTCACATGAGAACTGGATGATTATGATCCACTCGATATAAACATACCTGAGTCAGAAGGTATGCACGCATTGGAAGGATTTGAAATTTCCAGGGACCAATTCCTTGTTTGAATTAATGTGCCATTGATCTTCAAGCAATGAGTGAAATTAGATTTCATTATTATGTAGTGTAATGGAATGAATAATACACATTGAACAAGAAAAATTTCATAGGAAACATATACGTATTGTTCAGTATAATTACAATATAAACTTCATTAATCCCATCAGCATACAACAGTGTTACATAAAGGAGAATTTGAATCATGTGGATATGATTCGAATCCACCAACTCAATCTGATTGCATTATAACTAGAAGTGTCTAAATCACTATCAGAGCTCACTATCTAACTCCATTTGTCTAAATTAGTCTCTCCATCGGTTATAATAGGTTAGACTAGTTGAACTGATGTGGCAAGTAAGAAGTAGGTGAGAATAGGTGCCTTCCCACATGAATCCATGCAAGATTGGTGCTAACTGAACTGCAAGACATCTAATTGAATGTAACTGGAGCATAACTTAGCTTGATTAGTTACCAACTACCAACAACTGAAGGATTTTTGTGGTGGCACTCCCACTGGCTCCTAAGTTCTTGGGATTGGTCTATGAGGCACATAAACTGATGTATGAAGGTGCAGTCACTTATAGTTAAACTCTATATGTGTTCTTGACACTCTAGTGACTAGTATAGGTGGTTCCATTATCCCAAGTGGACACAATGGTACTAGTGGACCCAATAATAATTAAATGAATCCTAAGCTATGAAAATATATTATAATAGACTAGTTCGGATAAGGGAGGATTATAAATCCTAACACTCCCCCTTAATCCTAACTTGGAAAACTGTGGGCCGTAGTAACAAGGCCAAAATTCACCCAATTAGAATCTAAATGAATTATAAAATGCTTCTTAATAAACCAAGGAAATAAGGGAAAAAGTCATGGGAAACCGCCCCCCCCCCCCTCAAAATAAGCAGGAACATGAAATACATGCTATCCTTAGGACAAAAAAAACTTCCTCCTTGGGAAATAACTTTCAAAACATCTGTTGCAATTCGCAACACTATGCAGTAGCATGGTTCTTCCATGTAGCAACATCCTAAATCTGTGCATGTGAACCTCTCAATTTCCTTCTAAACTGATAGATGTAGTATGTGTTTATTCTTGCTGGAAGAGGAAAGGAATGATCAATTGTCTTCTTCTATGGTCCAAGTAAGTGATAATTCTCTATCATCAAGTAACACTTTCGTGGAACCTTGTTTCACCACTCTCTAGAGAGTGAATCTTTGAGAGTAAAAGAAACATACTCATTCTGATACTCAGACCTTGTTCTCCTCCTGTCTTATGGATTCCCAAAACCATCCCCAACTACAACAATGAGATTTTGGGCCCATCTAGGATTAGGCCTTTAGTTTGGAATGGATGCTGGATCGGGATCTAGAATCTCATGAGGTTCATCCTCAATACAAATATCATGTTGATTTGGTTCCTACTCATATGAATATGAAACATGTAAAAAATAATAATCATCAAAAGGTAGTGGAAGAGTGGTTATACCTTCTTATGCTTGAGATGGTGCTGGATCAAACAACTGATCTTCTTCAAACTGAACATTGCGCTCAATGAAACATTTCCTAGTTGAAACATACATAAACTTGTATGTTTTTTCATCCTCCGCATATCCCAACAATATGCATTCACTACTATGAGCTTGGAAGGACTTTCTCTTCTCAATGGGTATTATTTCCCAAGCTTTGGAACCAAAAAATCTCAAGTGAGAGACATTGGGCTTAGTCCCATGCAATGCTTCAGATGGAGTGGCCCCAACCACTGATTTATGAGGAAATCTATTATGTATGTCTAAAGAACAATTTACATCTTTTTCCCAACTAGAAGGAGCAATATTTTTGGATTGGAGAAGATAGGTTTCCATCTCCTTCAATGATCTGTTTTTCCTCTCAGCCACACCATTCTACTGTGGTGTGTATGGAACTAAGAGCTCCATTTCAATCCCCTATGATTCACAATATGGATGGAAGTCTCTTTTAATGTATTCACCTCCATTAACTAATATTATGGACTTTATCTTTTCCTAAAACTATTATCATTCATATATTTAAAAACTTTAAAAATTCCAAATACTTATGATTGTTGTTTCATGAAATATATCCAACAGAACCTAGAACAATCATCAATAAAAGTAAGGAAATACATGGAACCATTAATTGATGTTGTAGGCATTGTTCCTGACACATGACTGCAAATCAAATCGAGTATAGATGCAACTCTATACGCCTTCCCAACTTCATACCTCTTCTTTGGATGCTTACCTACCAAGCAACCACGACATAATCCATTAGAAGTTTAGAGGAGAAGAAAGCCTTCAACTATTTCATCATTGTGGATTTGGTGGAGATATTTGAAATTCAGATGCCCAAATATCTCATTCCATATCTTTCTAGTGTTGTTAACATGAGTCAATAGAGATGTAGGGGGTGAAAAAGGAAAAAAATTGTGAGAACTCATAAGCCTTAGTGGCATAACTGGAAATAACTTTCACTATGAGATTTCTAGTATAATTTTATTTGATTTCAATCGAGTCAAAGTCCAATGTAAATCTATTGGGAGATCCTGTATGGGTCATATGATAAACATATAACAAATTTGTTGCAAGAGAGGGCACATAGAGAACATTTTTGAACTCACCATGATGGATTTTAATTGAACCTTCATCGATAGCTTGGATTTGGGAGCCATCTCGATGTGAATTCTAGGTCATCCTGATAGAGTGATAGTGGAGAAACATTTCTTGGGGGAAACCATGTGGTTGGATGCATGGAATATCTCATGATCTTCTATCTATGGTCCAACATCAAAATTATTTTCTCCATATGGAATATCAATGTTTTTATGTTCAAGGAGGGAAGATAACTGGTCAATTTTCTTCTTCATGCACTGGCTTTTAGGATGAAAGCCCCTCATACAATAAGGACACTTAGTATTTTCAAACTTTTTCTTCTTCTTGAATCTCGAAGCTCCTTCAGAATACTTCTAAATCTCTTTTGGTTTCGAATAAGATGATTTATGATCCTTCCCCTTGTGATTCCCTTTATCTTCTACATTGATAGAGTCCAACATCAAAAGAGATTGGTTCTTGGAAGTTTTGAGAAATCCAATTTGGACCAACTTATCCTGCTCCTTTACTAAATAATCAACAAAGTTTTCAAGTGAAGGAATCTTCCAATTGGGGATGGAATCTCTTCCAGAATGGAAGGTAGAGACAAAGACATAATACTCAGAACCAAGTTTCCTGATTACTGAGACAACAAGCTTCTCATCCTTCCTCTCTATTCCGCATTGCTTACATTGTAGTTCTAAAGACTTGAATTTTGTAAAAACTACTAGATAGCCTCAAAAATGCTGGCATGCAATTATATTAGCTCATTCTCCATAATTTGTCACTGAATATCATATTGCTTTCCAAAAAATAATTTGAGTTTCTCCCAAGCTTCTTTGGGAGTCTTCAATACCTCAAGATGAAAGAGGATATCTCTGGAGATGTGAGCACAAAGGAATCAAAAGGATTCATCCAACGAGTTCAAGAACTTGTTCTTCTCAGTAGGATGATGAGGTTCTATCTCTTTGACCATATTCATCATGTACAAGACAAGATTATGCAAGGAGATATGCATATCTTCCCTCCAATAAACATAGTTGAAGGGTGATAGGATTCAGGGTAAGAAAGTAGGAGAATCCATAAATTCCTTCCTTCTGAACAGTTAATTTATTCAATTAAGCTATGTAACACCTGTAAGAAAACACTGCAAAATAAAAAGAAATTCGCACTATGTCAGAATGAAGCCTTCCATCTTGACATGTACAGTTTGTCTAGGTCCGTCACACTTGCAGAGACTTTTGTGAATGAATCCATAGTTAGCAATGCACACTTTACGGGACTTATGTTGAAACCCAATTGATTTTGGTGTATAATGGAGAATGGATAGACTTGTTGATTTCTTGAGTAGGCTCTGCTACCATGTTTTAATTAATGTGCCATTGATGTTCAAGAAATAAGTGCAATTAGATTGTATTATTATGTAGTGTAATGGAATTAATAAGACACACTAAACAAGACAAATTTCAAAGGACACGGATAAGTATTGCTCAGTATAATTATAGTATAAAATTAATTAATCCCAGCAGTATACAACAATGTTATATAAAGGATAATTCAAATCATCTGGATATGATTCAAATCTACCAACTCAATCTGACTGCATGGATAACTAGAAGTGTCTAAATCACTATTGGATCTCACTAGCTAACTCTAGATTTCTAATTCAGCCTCTCCACCAATTATAATCAGTTAAACTAGTTGAACTGATGTGGTAGGTGAGAAGTAGGTGAGAATAGTTTCCTTCCCACAAACAACCATGAAATACTGGTGCTAACTGAATGTAACTAGAGCATAACTTAGCCTGTCTAGTTACTAGCTACCAAAAACTAAAGGAGGTTGGTGGTGGCACCCCGAATGGATCCTAAATTGTAGGGATTGTTCTAGGAGGCACATAAACTAATGCATGAAGGTGCATTTAGTTGCACCTAAAAAATCCACTGTTTCTTGATGACCCTTTAGAAATCCTAGTCTGAGATTCCCATGGTGACTTTTTTCCATCATTAATGATATCGTTGCTTTGCCTCAGTTGTGATAAAGCATCGTTGGTGCATTGTCTTGTGGGGAAAAGAGAACCAACACCTTTTTTTCTATTGACAATAGGTTCCATCGGTGATATTCCCCTATGAGGAAGAAGTGCCGATGCATTTTCACCTTAATCCAAGTGCGTCGATGGACCTAAAAATGAAAAAAAGAATATTCTAGAATCTTCCTTGTGAAAGCCTCTGTTCAGTTGGTTCCTGCTAGCTAGGGACATGTGGCATTCAACTTCCTCACATGTTGGGATAACCTTCTATCCATTTCCTTAGTGAATCTCATGTCATTTGACCTATAAATGAATCCCTCATGGAGAGAGTGAAGGGAGGCCAAAGAAAGAACCCTTATGATGTTGCTAGTTGGAATGAGATCTAGTTTAGAGGCAAGTTTAAGCGAGTCCATGTGTGAAGAGATTATTGTGAGTGAGGAGTGTTGTAAGTCCATTTTGGAAGACAAATATGGAAACATCAAGGCTTTGTTTGTAGATTTTCCTTATTTACTCATGAATAAAAGAGTGTTCCCATTTCCCATACTTAATTTGTGTCAATATCAATTAAATGTTGTTAGATTCCTTGATCACTAGCATAGATTTTTAATCTCTCATGATGCTCTCATCTTATTATGTTTTTTCTTGATATTTCATTGCAGGTACTGAAGATTGCATGCAGAATAATGGAACAAGGACAAAGCATTCATATCTAAGGTATGAGAGTGGTTTTATGTTAGGTAAATTAACTTTCTAGGGGAAGGATCTGTTGTTGTGTTTCTTTTTTTCTATGCTTGTGTCATACAAGTTCGAGGAACAAGTGGTGTCTGCACCAGTTGCATAATTCCTTGAAAAAAAATTAGTGACCATACTGGGGATAGATTAATACAGTCATATATGGGGCAAATCCAGTTAGATCTGGAGCAGATCCAGCTATATCTACAGCTGTTGGTAACTTTCTCACTTTTGAAATTCACATTTTCTTCATTAGCTTATTTCAGTGGATAGATTTAGTGACCCATATTGTTACTCTATCAATTGCCTCTTTCAGAATTTGTTTTTACTTCTACCAATCCAGCTCATTCCAATTTTAGTTCCTTGTGTAGATCTTTAATTTTTTCCATTTTATAGATCCGCTGGGGCACGTAGACTGATCTGACAAAGCACCATTTCCTCATAGGCACTGTTTTCTTCTTGACAGTCATTGTCATCAGCGCCTTTTCATAGTTTACACAAAGCATCATCGACGCCCTGTTGCATTGGACAAAAAGTGTCAATATCATATCAACTCTCTGATGCATCCTTCTTTTGTGTGTCGAGGTAGGTCCCTATACTACTTGCAATTTTTATTTTTTGATGTTTTTTGTTTCTCTAAAAAAATTTAGTATGTTTTTTTTGAGTGCTTGATTACTAAGCTTGGTGGTTTTGATAGTATGATTCTCATTTTTTGAGCTCAGTTGCAAAAAAATTATTTTCTCTTTTAGTAAAGGAGTCATAGTGAAAAGGAATTGTGTGAAGCTCAGTTTTGGATTTTTTGACTTGTGTGGTCCATTCTCTGAAAGGTTTATTTTGAAAAACGAAATATGTACCCTCTTTTAAATCAATTTTCTTTATCTTCTTTATGTTTCAGAATTACATTTGAAAATACAAAAAAAGCTAGCTATCTTGCCTTGTTATGGTTAGAAAAAATTTATTCTTGGCTTACATGAGTGATTTGGACAGGTAGATCTTTTTGGTGTGATTAAGAAGATTTAATTTTGATAAACATTAGAGGCTTTGTTTTCTTTTCTCAATTCAAAGAATTAGAGTTCTTATTGATGAAAAAGTTTTGTGTTTGAAGAATTCTTTCAAGAATTTCTTGTTAGGTGCTGCAATTGAGTTGTTAAAAGTAGCATTGAATTTGTGTGTTTTTGAAAGTACAAGAAATGGTCTCTTCCCTAATCTAGATAGTTCTCATTGAATAAAAAGAATTTGCATCACATATAGATTAAAATTTGCATTTAAAAATACACCTCACAAACTTTCACTAACCATTCAGATAAAATAAATGGTAGCCTAGGATAAAACGTTATAGTAATTTAAGTGATAGGATAGAGATGTGTTCCAGTGTCTTTAAACATAGGAGTTTCCATTTCATGCATGCACTGCATCCAATGGTCTATGTGGTTCCCCCATGTATCGTCGATATATAGAATGACCTTTCATGTACCTTTGAGGTATATAGAAAGGTACTTCATGTACTCGATTATATATCGGAGGGCCCCTTTCAAATGGTTGTGCATTAGACATCACTAACATGGAATTAATCTCCCATGTACCTTGTGTATATCTGGAGACCCTTCTAGGATTCCTTAACCATTAAAGAAAATCCCTTTGGCCATCTTGTTGGAGAAATACACTGAGAACAACACTTGGGGAGCTACTTTGCATGTGTCGTCCATGGAATCGGGTATTCAAGAAAGGGTTCGGTCCCAATCCTCCTTGTCAAGTTTCACTGTTCGACCCTATAGTATATTGTGATTTGTGACAACTTGACAATCCTAGTGATCAACCAGATATCTTCATCCCATTTTTTCACTTAACTATGGTTGTATCCTTAGCTTGCGTAGGTTTTCTTGTGTGTGTTTTCTTCTTTTTTGACCCAGGGTAGAAAATTTCAGCCATCACCTTGGCTGAGCAATTCACGAGGTGTTCTCGTAGATTGTAGGGTTAATACCTGACTCTCCTCCTACTGTGGAAGGACATGAAGGTGAAACCATGGAACAACCAAATTCTGCTGATGCACGTATAGAAAATAATTCAGCTAGTTAAAGTAGAGAATATTTCTCTGTTTATGATAATCCTTTGGTCCAACTATATCCTGTGGGTGACACAGCCTTTCACTTTCCAACGGAAGGTCAAGCTGACTCATCAAACTTGAAATTCAATTACCTGCCCAATAAAGCCATAGAAGAAGAATATGGTATAAATGATCCTTTTTAGAGAACCTCCCTAGGACAGTCCATTACTTAAATGGAGCTACTTCAATTGAACTGGATCCATCTGTACTTTCCCCTTTAAGACAACTCATCTAGAACACTGTGTCCAATGAAGAATTTTTTTGAGATTCTATTGAGCATTTACGCCAAAGCACAAAATTTTTGAGGAGGAGAAGTATATGTCCTCTTACCAGTCAGTTAAGAACAACTCCACCTGGGTATCATGCTCTTTCACCACCTTAAGTATCTCTTCTCCTAGAGTCACCGGCCCAAAATTCGGTTACTCAAAATACATCTCAAACCCTTGCTCCCAATAAAAATACATTTCAAATCCTCACTCCCTATCAAAATTTCCCATTCATTTCAACTTCTTTGATAGTTTCTATACCTGGGGGGAATTCCCCAGCACAAGTTCCATCGTCTACCAGAGGGACCATTTCAAATATGGGGCATAACTTACCAATAGGACCACTGGCAACGAAAATTCCTCATCTAAATACCACTACGGTTGTACTTCCTTCTATATAGGGAGGATCCTTATGGGTCTAACCCATCGTTACTCTACTTTCTTGGGGATATACTTATCCTAGGAATCAACCACCTACGGTTCACCAAGCTTATCAACCATCACTGTCGGTGACAGTCTATTCTAGAATTCCTTACCATGGAAATGTGTTCGTCCCTTGGGGACAATTGAATTGGTCTAATGTGAAGGAGATTTTGTAAACACTGCTGGAGGGTATGGTGGTCCACCTGGAGGTCCATCACATGGAGGAACCCATAGAGTACTAGGAGGACCTAGAGGATCTGGAGGACCTGGTGTACCATCTGGGGGCCCACCACCTAGAGGGCCACCACCTAGAGGGCCACCATTTGAAGGAACCCCTCTTGGAGGGAAACCATCTCAAGGACCACCACCCAGAGGACCACCACCTTGAGGAACACATTATGGAGGTCCACCATATGGAGGACCCCCACCTGGAGCACCACCACCACCACCTCCTCCTAGAGGCCCACCACCACCACCACCTTTTGTAGGTACCCCTTGGAGGCCCACCTCCCTCTGGTGGCCCACTATCTCATGGACCTTCTAGTAACCAATCACCAAATCAACTAGCTTTGGGGGTATCATATATGCCTGTTTATCAATCTGCCTATGGTCCTACTAGTATACAAATGCCATACAACTATTACCAATATTCTCAACCCAATCAGCAATTTCCATTTCTGGATACACTATATTTGCTAGATTTTTCTAGATTGATTAATGATACTATAAATCATGATCCCTCTTGGTCAACCATTTCAGTCAAGTTACCTTCAGACATATAAAAATTTGACGAAAAACCCGGTGAAGACCCTAAGAACCATGTGGTGACTTTTCATCTATTGTATTCATCAAATTCTTTGATGGATGGTTCAATCTATCTATGGTTATTTTAGAGAACCCTAATAGGCGTTGCTGCAAAATGGTATATAAAGCTGCCACAACACTCTTTCTAGGATTTTAATGCTTTGCCAATGGAATTTTTAACTCATTTTCAACTACCAATACAGTATGAGATAAGTACACACCTATTAACATTGCTTTTGAAAACTAGCTCTACTCATATCTCCGATCACATTCATGAATGGAGAAAAAGACGTAGGTCAATTAAGGATCCTATTCTTGATTAATTAGTTGCTAATTGGTTCACAAAATATTTACTTCCCCTTATTGCTAGAGATGTTTCCATGGGAGGTGATTTTACAGAGGAGAAAGATATTAGCCGTGCTCAACACTTAGACTTGGTTTATTCCAAGTTAGGTACTCTATATGATTTAATTCATTTAATTCCTCATGCTCCTCATCCCACATCGGACCCATCAAGACCTGCAACTGAACCATCTGCAGATGTCATCCTTGGTTCAGTTCAAACTCAAACGATAGTGAAATCTACCAAGAATAAAAACAACTAGCCACACTAGTAAGTCAACCAGAAGCACCCCCCAAAAGTCCCCCTCTCTTGTTGTTTCTGCCGAAATAAATGTGGTTCAATATGTTGAATATTTGAGTGGAAAAAAGACAGGTAAAAACTGTCGAATTATTGTAAATTTGAATAATATTCTAAATGTATTTTATTGGTCCTCGATGTTCCTATCAGGAGAATCATTTGTATTTCTTTGTACCCTGATGTTCATATTGGGAGACTTACTAAGAGTCATGAGTAAGTCCCCTGCATTGTAAGTTGGGTCGTTATTACCCTTCGGAATATATTATTATATTAAGTTAGCCTAGTGATGTCTACTCGAGCCTACATAACTAAGTTAATTTTACTCGAGCCTACATAACTGGGTTAAATGTGAAGTGAAAAAAAGAATATAAATAGAGTGAGGCGCCTCTCATTTGAGACACACACACTCACTTGTGTAGAGCATAAGAGAGAGAGAGAAAGAGATGTAGCTGGAGAAGGAGGAGGATGAGTTTTGGGTTTGACCTTTTATATTTTGGGGCATCTATATTGAGGAATATTTTTCTGGTTTTTCCCATTAGGGTTTTTGTAGGATAAATCTGTGTTGTTCTTGTGATACTGTTTTTTTTAATGATCCTATCTATATGATTTTATGAAATTGAAATTAAATTCTGATAATCTATCTTAGCATATGGAATTCTAACCTGGTATCAGAGGTAACCTGAATAGGATATATTTCACAAGGGAAAGATCCTCTCTCTCGCCTTGACAAAAAATTAGGGTTTTGGGAAAAAAATTGAGTTTTGGAAAACTGCTTGCATGAAAAGTTTCTCCCTCCTAGAGCACATCATCTGAGCCAGGGATTGAATTTTTTGGAGGATTAGATCTCCCGAAAAGTCAAACCCTAGTTTCACAGCTACACCAGAAAACTGCAGAACCAGAAAACTACAAAGAGTTGCAACACTGAATCTCACAAGTCATATTTTACAGGTGAAGACTTGAGATCTCCAAAAACAAAGCACACCAGGAAACTCACCTCATTCAAATGCATCTCCTGGTAATTTCAGTTTCTCATTCCACAGAATTTCAATTTTTTGTGACTTTCTAATAAGATGGCCCCAAGCACTAATCTTGAGGACAAACTCGAAGGCATGGAGAATTTCCGAGCATGGAAATATAGGATTGGCCTCATTCTCCAAGAGAATGATCTTGATACGTATATCAAAGATGAAGTTGAAGAACCTGAAGAAGCTAAAGCTAAGGAGAAGCACAAGAAGGATATGATTAGGGTACAAAGGATTATTTTTGACTCTATCAAGGATCACTTGATCCCTCAAGTGTCATCCAAGAAGAATCCAAAAGAAATGTATGATTCCCTATCAAGAATGTATGAAGGAAGAAACATCAGCAGAAAGATGAACCTAAGAGCTCAACTGAAGAGCACCAACATGAGTCATGGAGAATCCATCTGGTACTACTTCATAAGGATCTCGTAGTTCAAGTAACAACTAGAAGCCATTGGAGACAAAAATAATGAAGATGAGTGGAGTCATTCATCCAAATGATGTGTCCCAGGAAGGAAAGCTTGAAGTTTGATGTTGTATGGGAAGATTGTATTCAAGAGGAGACTAGAGTGGTAAACAAAGAAGCTCTATTGAAGGAATATGATCAAGCCCTAGCCACTCATACCAAAAGAATAAGAATTCAACCTAGATTCAAGAAGAGAAACCACAAGGAGTCTCAACCTCCTAGAAGAATCCAAAGAACAAGAAAAAGTCCTCCATGTAAGGACTACTTCGGCTTTCAATGTTTTAATTATTATAAGATAGGACACATTGTGGGAAATCATCCTATGAAGATGTTACAGAGAGAAATTCCTATGGCTTGGGGTACCACAACAGATAGCTTGAATCCATAAATCAATCCTTTCCAATATGCAATAGAAATTAAATGTCTAACACTAAAGGATCAGACCTCGTACCTTATTACAGACGGTTGAAGTAGATCCCCATTGATCTTTCCAATATTTAGCTTGAATTGATTTGTTACTTCCTCAAAAACAAGTAAACAATACAAGCATTCTATATATCATGGTTTTAGATCTATTCTAGCATATATAATCAATAATGTACAAGCATTTGACATAATCCCATGGATAAAATATTCATTCAAGCACACATTATTGGACAGGAAAAGATATTTCTATTAATATAAAATCAGAGATTACAAGGTACAACCTTTGATGGCATGTCTGCGAACTGGAGAAACCGAATCCCCCACTTGGGCCTCCACCACCTCAATCCTCCATCTCTCGATAGCAAGCTCATAAGAAAAAGGCAAGCTTGGGAAAAAACACACTAGTGCTCCAAGGGACAAAGGGATGTAGACTCAAGCATAAGTTTCGGCAACAATGGACTATAGTTTCTTTTCTCTCAATTCTCTCTTATGCCTTCAATGTACCAAGGGGTTCCTTATATAGATTTTCAAAGGGGTAATGAAAGGTCGAATCTGAGTGATCTCAAGGCATAGGGAAGGCCAGGAGTCAAATGAGTCGGATCCATGTCAAGGAAAACTCCAAAAGGATTTGGATTATGCACACATCCCGATGTACACGGTTTTAGTGGTCAAACCCATGTATATACGTGCTTATAGGTTTAAAAGTCACATATATCATTTTTCGTATGTTTTTAGGGATGATTAAGGAAACATCAAAGGAAAAAAAGTGGTCCATAGGGTCTAAGGAGTCTGTAGCAGGATAGGGGAAGGCCATACAAAGTGTGATTCACCTAGAGTGGTGAAATTTGCTATAACAGATGCCCCCTAATGTGTGAGGTCAGAGGGGTCATATGATGGCCGAAATACATTATAAGTCCATCCCAGAAGTGGAGTGATGAAGGATCCCAAATGGAAGACCAGCCACCCAATCAACATAGTACAATAATACAAATCTGCATACAACTGCAAATATATATAGCAGTCCCGGATACATAAGAGTAAAATGGCCATGAATAGGCATGATACATGATATCACATATGTGGTCATCGCCATGTACAATATACGTAGATCAGAATCTCCATGATGAAGATATACAAAGGACCATCATCTCCAAAATGGATGAAGATATACAATAGATCAATATCTCCATAGTGGCTGGAAATATCTGACATATACTAGAATCAAGTCACGAGAGATGAAATCCCATGAACACTGGCACGATCAAGGAGGTAGCATATAAGAGATGCCACCAATATGGAAAGTCTTCTACACAAACCGCTACGAGTACATGTCCTACTATGTGAATAGAGGTGTCGAGGTCGAACATAGTAGTCCATCGTCTGATTACCGATCATTAATGTATACCGTTAACAGACGCGAGATTACCCACCAATAATGAAAATGGGAATTAAGGTACTAGATTGCAAACTAACAAGTTGTGAATAAATGTGTTGAGGTTGAACACTTGAAAGGGTCCATCGATCAGGGGACCTTGATGTATTCCCAAGAAACTGTCAATGGCAAGAGAACCTACCACTGATGACTCCAAGTCTCAAGGCACTCAAAATGAATCTAGACTCCAATCCCATAATAAATTATTTGAAGTTGATGGGATGAAATCCACTGGAAGGAGGGAATTAAGGCATCCCCCATCATCCAACATGAGGTACTCAGCAAATATGTATAATTTGGAAGAACTCGATCATAAAGTGCATGAACCAGTAACTATACTAGGATTGGCTGACATGCAAAGTCAAGATAACCAAGGAATGGCCGACTCAGGTTTCAACTTCCTTTGAACAAGAGCATAACGACGTATGGTGACTGAATGAAGGCAGCATAGACTTGATTTACAAACTGGGACATATTTGTGACACAGGAGGCATCAACAGAGGCTCCATAGGGACTAGAAGCTTAACCAGTCGGTGGAGATAAACTAAGATAAACAAGTACAGCTCCTAAATTCAAACTATAACCCAACCAATGGATGTGATATATAGTGCTCTGTTCAAAGGTGACACGACTCGACAACTGCCAAAGATAACATCTTTCCTTGTTCGGCCTTTTGTTTTTTTTTATTTTTTTGGACTTTTTCAGTTATTTAAAAAGCTTGAAAAAAGAATAAACTAGCTTTATAGTTACAAACTAGGAGGAGACGAGTGTCACAAGGGCAAAGAAACTAGTTCCAAGCAGTGGAACATACCTATGCTCAATGCAAGGATACATGTGTAGGATATCGACACTCGGGGGAAAATCCCCTCTCGGTAAAAATGGAATCAAGCTGTGAAGGATATTAAAAATGGCTCTGCATGGCTAGATATGAGACAAGCTCGGGCTATATGGCTGAAACGCAATGTCAGGGGAGCTAGCATAAAGCTCAATAAGGCAGGAAAAGCTCATGATAATGCATTCACAACTTGACATAAGGGAGTCCTAAGGGATATAGGCCACCAAAAAATCAAGAAGAGTATGAGGCTCTTACGAAATGTCATGGAAATACTATACAACAGAATCCCACACCCTAAAGGAGAAAATGTCAGCATGGGCACCAAATGAAAATAGGGTGCTAACTAGGGTACCCATGTAAGGTAAATCTCTACCACTCATATCATACCACTTCTAAAGCAGCAAGAAGGTTTCGTGATACCATGGAATGGGTTTGTACCTAAGGCTAAGATGGAACGGTCATAAGGAGATACATTAGTGCAAGCGGATGTGAAATCCTAACCTATATGCCAGTTCAGACATAATACCTGTGATAGGCATGAATGGGTCGAAACCTCGGAGAGAGTGTACAAAAATTTGGACCCTACATGACAACCATATTAGTCCAAAACAACCCAAAATAGTCAATAAAGAATCCAAAATATAGGATATAGGGAGGAATGATCATGACAAATGCACCCAAAGGAAACAATGCGGTGAACGATGGGATATAAAAATGAAATTAAGGTGTAGACCCAACATTCACACATCCACAACCACCCCCATGAGGGTGACCATCTGTGTAAAGACTGAGCGAAAGGAACAAAAATCCTCCACAAATGGAGTAGAGTAAGGAATGTGACCACTCCCAAATCTATGAGTAGGGTAAGGGGCTGTGATGCCCCCAAGTCTAACACCAAGGTCCGTACTAGGACCAAGGACGGGTGATAGAATACCAGGAATGTAAAAAATAAAAGGACCTGAACTCAAGAGAGCATAAATATACTCAAGTAACCACAATCCCAAAGGCCAACTAGCACACAAAGAGCACACTCCTAAGAAAATCTACAGCCAAAATATAAGCAAACCAAGGGGAGGATATGTGAGCTCCTGAATGCAGCAGGTATGTATCTCCTAGGAGAGGCTCAAAACTCCCATACACTACAAACGGAGGTACGTAACCAATTATAGTGGCCCTCAGCTTCAATGCATAAAGGTACTGTGCTGTTCGACCTCTACCTAGTCGGGACACCCACAGAATAACCCCTGCAGAGTACCCCCTTGATATCCTAGGTAAGGAAACTAAGGTCACCTCAATATAATCAATGCTCAGGCGGACAGTCATAGGCGGGATTGACCGTATGGGCAGGGTAGCAAATCCCGAAACTCTCGAAAGAGCCCCCAGATACGAATACAATCCTGGAAATATCTCTGGTGCTACTCAGTTATGACTAGGGGTCATCCCAATCAATAACTGCTCACACTGCCTCGTGCTTAACTCCCTTTTGAGAGGAGTATCTTGAGAAACACTGGTTATACCAAGGAATTTCACACTCTCACCTAGACAGACACATACATGTTATTGTTTAGTGATCTTGGAGAATTCACTTACAATGAACTATTCCAAGATCCTAAAACCTAAGCTTGTTGGTGCACCCTAGAAAAGAAAAGAGTGTAATTCATTTTAATTTAGCGTTGATTTTATTTGGCTGTAATTACTCAAAGGGAAATGGCCGTGCAACTAGTGAAGTTATGACTCAGTAGTGAAGTAAATATGCACACCATAACAAACAATGCTAAGTGCAATCTTTGTCAAATGAAAAATAGGGTATGCCACTACATGAGATGCATAAATATATATTCCTTTCCGAATGTTAATGCAATCCTTCCTATATGAAAGCCTAAAAACAACTATCATCCAAGCAATCCAATGCAAGTACCTCCTCAAATCCATATCTAAGATGCAATTAAGAGTGCAACTAATTTTTATTTTTCAATATAAAAGAATGAAAAATGCAATAAAAGTCATCTAAAACTCTCAGTCTCCGCAGCAAGTATAAAACACAAGCCCAGCAAGACACTGAGACAAAAAGAGTAATGCACTAATGGCAAAACAAAAAGCAAAAATGACTAAAACTACTTTCAAAGAAAAATCAATGAAAAGGCGGTCTCTGGTCACAAAAGAAGCATCCAACAGACAACATCAGACCCAAGGAGGACCCAACCACACTCACAACCCACCCGACAACTTCCCACAACATCAAACTAAACCAAAAGGGAGGATGTATGCAACTGTTTAAAGAACAACTGCATTTATACGCGTATTTTGGCCAAAAACCAGCGTGTATACACAGATTTTGGCCAAAAACCTGTGTGTATACATGACTTTTGGCCAAAAATCTGCGTATGTACGTGACTTTTGGCCAAAAACCCGCGTATACAAAGAAGGCAGTGGTAAAAAGAAGGCTAAGGCCAAACCAATAAAGGGGAGTGTTAATGGACAAACATACTATAAAATGCAACACAAAAACAGGGAGAAACAAAGAGCAAGTCAATAATATCAAGCCCATTGTGCCCACAAACCCCCAATTAAAAACAAGGAACATCCCTAGCGGAATCTCCATTTCTGTTATGGAGAGAAATTCCCATGGCTTGGGGTACCACAACAAACTGCTTGACTCTAGAAGTCAATCCTTTTCAATATGCAATAGAAATTAAATGTCTAACACTAAAGGATCATACCTCATACCTTATTCCAGATGGTTGAAGTAGATCCCCGTTGATCTTTCCAATCTTCAGCTTGAATTGATATGTTACTTCCTAAACAACAAGTAAACAATACAAGCATTCTATATATCATGGTGTTAGATCTATTCTAGCATATATAATCAATAATGTACACACATTTGACATAATCCTATGGATAAAATATTCATTCAAACACACATTATTGGATAGGAAAAGCCATTTCTATTAATATAAATCATAGATTACAAGGTACAACCTCTGACGGCATGTCTGCGAACCAGAGAAACTGAATCCCCCACTTGGGCCTTCACCACCTCAATCCTCCATCTCTCGATAGCAAGCTCATAAGCAAAAGGCAAGCTTGGGAAGAACACACTAGTGCTCCAAGGGACAAAGGGATGCAGACTCAAGTATAAGTTCCGGCAACAATGGACTATAGTTTCTTTGCTCTCAATTCTCTCTTATGCCTTCAATGTACCAAGGGGTTCCTTATATAGCATTTCAAAGGGGTAATGAAAGGTCGAATCCAAGTTATCTCAAGGCATAGGGAAGGCCAGGAGTCAAATGAGTCGGATCCATGTCAAGGAAAACTCCAAAAGGATTTGGATTATGCACACATCCCGATGTACATGGTTTTAGTGGTCAAACCCGTGTATATATGCGCTTATAGGTTTAAAAGTCGCATATATCATTTTTCATATGTTTTTAGGGATGATCAAGGAAACATCAAAGGACAAAAAGTGGTCCATAGGGTCTAAGGAGTCTGCAGCAGGACAAGGGAAGGCCATACAAACTGTGATTCACCTAGAGTGGTGAAATCCACTATAACAGAAGAGACAAGAATATAAGAATAGGATCAACAACAAGAAAATACATCATGCTAATCTAGCTAAAGATGAGAATGAAGAAGAAGAAGAAGAAGGACCTCCAAGAAAGAAAGCAAGAGAAGAGGATACAGAAGAGTATGTACTATTCTCTGCACTCTCTGGATCTATAACACTTGGAGAGAAAACTTGGATTATTAATAGTGGAGCTTCAAAGCACATGACAGGACAAAAGAAAAAAAACCTCTCAAGACTTGAAGAAAAGAACTCTCCTCAGAAAATATCTCTAGGAGATGACTATCAATATCAGATCAAAGGAATTGGGGAAGCAAGCTACAAGCTTGATTCAGGAAATCTCCTGAATATGAAAGAAGTATTGTATGTACTTGGTCTAAAGAAGAATCTAATTTCTATCTCAGCTTTAGATAAGAAAGGATTCAGAGTTGCATTCATAGATGGTCAAGTAGTCATGTGGCCCAAAAGAAAGAAAATTGAAGATGCAGTTGTTATCAGTGAAGAAGAAGGAGGCCTGTATAAACTCAAGGGACATTCAGAAACAACCCTTGTTCATGAGTCCACTGACCCTAGTGAACTATGGCATAGAAGTATTTCCCACATCAATTATAAGGTACTACCTCATGTGAACAAAGTAGTGATGGGACTACGAGACTTGAAGATAAAATATGAAGGAATTTGCAAGGAATGTGAGAAATGGAAGAACATCAAGAATCCATTTCCGAAGAGTGAAACAAAATCAAAAGCAATTTAAATCCTTGATACAGAAGCTTCTAAATAAGAGAATCAAGACACTCTGATTAGAGAATGGCGGAGAGTATACTTCAAAAGAGTTTGAAGCTTTCTGTAAAGATGCCAGAGTCAAGAGGGAACTAACCACTCCCTACAATCCTCAACAGAATGGTGTTGTGGAAATAAATAACAGAACCATCATGGAGGCAATGAAGACAATGATATATGACCATGATATTCCAATTCATCTATGGGTAAAAGTAGCAAGAACTGTTGTCTACGTACATATTAGAATATCTCATAGTGCTCTTGGATTCAAGAATCTAGAAGAGATGTTCAGGAGAAAGAAACTTGAGGTAAGTAAACTCAAAATATTTAGTTGTCCAGTATATATATTCATATACCAAAAGAGAAAATAACCAAGTTGGACCCTTTTGAAAATAAGGGGATATTTGTTGGATACTGTGAAGTATCCAAGGCATTCAGAATTTACATTCCTAGATTCCAACACATGGAAATCAATAGAGATGTAACATTTGATGAAGAAGCAGCTCTCAAGAGATCCATAAAATGCCATGATGAAGATGTGTATGATAAATATGCACCACCCAGAAATTTAGAGACTACATTCCTCCCTGAATATGAAGCTCCTGAAGAACATGATATGAAAAAACCACAAGAACCTCCTACGATGGAGATATCATGAAAGAGAAATCCTTCTTGGGAAAGAGAAATTATACAAGAAGCAGAAATATATGGAGCTCATGAAGGCTCCAGAAGGGTAAGTAAGATGTTAGAATAATCAACCCATAGTTAGCTACCTTAGACATTAAATTAATCATTTTTGTCTTATTTTCCTAGTTTCATGATTCCACCTTATGCAAGTTGTCATCTACACATCCATAGTGGTCAAAATTGCTAATTTTGACTCATGGAGTGCTTTGGAAACCTCAAGGAATCAATTTTGATTTATTCCTGGCCTCCTAAGTGCCCTTTTGCTTTTTTTGCTTTATTGCCTGCTTTTTCAGTGCTTTAAGGCAATTGGGAAAGTTTGACTAGGTGAGGTTAACTAGTTTTTTGTCCTCCACATCCTCCACTCTTTTCTCTTATGAAAAGCATGTGTGAGTTTTCCTTCCATTACCTTTTAGCTTGCCCAAGTGATTTTTCCAATTCGTGAGCTCCTTGACTGTTTTGGAAACTACTTTATGCACCTATGGGGGATTTGCTTAATTTTAGTAAGCCTGCTTTTGACTAGATTCAAATTGCCTCCTCATGCATTCAAATCCCTTATGTAATTATTTATTTCAGCAGCCTATGATGTTACAAGGTTGGCTATTGTACACTGATTCAATACAGTTTAGTGTTTAGCTCCATATTCAGTCTCTTTTGTGAGTGATTTTGCATGTACAATTGATAATTGTTGTGAGTGTAATTGTTCTATCACTGGGTTCAATTTACACATAATAATCCCAAGACATTTTCCAACTATGTAGCTTTGATGTGTGATCTTGTAGATCAAGAACTTGCAAACTACGAAGAAGCTGTACAAAAGAAAGAATGGGTAGAAGCAATGAATGAAGAATATTAAGCAATAATGAAGAACGATGTGTGGGATAAAGTTCCCAAACTAGAAGGAAAGAGTGTAGTATCCTCCAAATGGATCTACAAAATAAAACATACAATTGATGGAAGTATAGAGAAGTACAAGGCTATATTTGTGGCTATAGGTTTCTCTCAGAAAGAGGGAATTGATTACGAAGAAAAATTTGCACTAGTAGCAAGGTATACTTCGATTAGAGCCATCATGGCACTTGCATCCATGATGAAGTGGGACTTACACCAGATCAATGTGAAAACAACCTTCCTAAATGGTGTGATTGAAGAAGAAGTATACATAGAACAACCACAAGGATTCAAATTTGAAGACAAACGAACTCACGTATGCTAGTTGAAGAAGGCACTGTATGGCCTGAAGCAAGGTCCTAGAGCTTGGTATGGAAGGATAGATAGTTTCCTAATGAGCATGGGATTTGCCAAGAGTGAATCCGATCCTAACCTTTAGTTCAAGGTTATAGAAGATGAACCTATCATACAATTACTGTATGTGGATGATCTATTTTTGATAGGGAAAGAGAAACAAATTGTAGAATGCAAGAAGAAGCTCGCTGAAGAATTTGAGATGAAATACCTTGGTCTAATGCATTATTTCCTAGGTCTGGAAGTATGGAATAAATCAAAAGGAATCTTTCTCAATCAAGGGAAGTATACAGTGGAAGTTTTGAAAGATTAGATATGTTGGAATGTAAATCCATGGCCACACCCATGGATTCCAACCTGAAGTTATTAGCTAATGACTCGTCAGATTTAGTTGATGTGACTCAATACAGATAGATTATTGGGTCGTTAATGTATCTAACAAATAGCATACCAAACATTTGTTTTGCTGTGAACACCTTGAGTTAGTATCTAGTTCAACCTAGACGATTTCACCTGATAGCTGCAAAACATGTGATGAGATATCTGAAAGGGACTATAGACTTTGGTTTATACTATGATGGAAACCATGATTACAGATTGTATGTCTATACAGATGCAGATTGGGATGGAAGTGTCTCAAACAATAAAATCACATCAGGTGGATACTTATGTCTAGGGTCTGCTATGATTTCATGGTTTAAAAAGAAACAATTCAGTATTGCACTTAGCTCAGCCAAAGCAGAATACATAGGATATTTCTCTGCTAGTTGTGAATCCATATGGCTTACCAAGCTGATGTCAAGTCTCTTTGACATAGAGATGGATACTACTGAGATTCTATGTGATAACCAAAGTTATATAAAGATGTCGGAGAACCCAGTGTTCCATGATAGATTGAAGCATATAGAAATCCAGTATTTATACATACACGATATGATACAGAAGGGAGCCATAAAGCTACAGTATGTGAGTACTGATGAGAAAGTTCCTGATGTGTTGACAAAGCCTCTGTCTTAGGTAAATTTTGAACACTTTTGATACAAGCTTGTGTTGTTCGAAAATACCTTCCTCAAAAGGGGGAACAATGATGTTGCAGTGGGATTGTATCATCCCATGGCACTTGTCCTAAAGTGACCCGATGAATTTGGTCCTCAAGAATGAAGAGGGATTGTATCATCCCTATAGTTTAGTACTCGAGAATGTGGTGGGATTGTATCATCCTTGAAATTTTGTTTAGAACTGATCCGGTGACTTCAGTCCTCGAGAATGTTGTGGGATTGTATCATCCCTGAACTTTGGTTCAGAACGGATATGGTGAGTTTGGTCCTCGAGAATGTGGTGGGATTGTATCATCCCTGAACTTCAATTCAGAATAGATCCAGTGACTTTGGTCCTTGATAATGTGGTGGGATTGTATCATCCCTGAACTTCGATTCAGAACAGATATAGTGACTTCGGTACTCAAGAATGTGGTAGGATTGTATCATCCTTGAACTTTTGTTCGGAACGGATCTGGTGACTTTGGTACTCAAGAATGTGGTAGGATTGTATCATCCTTGAACTTTTATTCATAATGGATACAGTGAATTTGGTACTCAAGAATGTGGTAGGATTGTATCATCCTTGAGATTTTGTTCAAAACTGATCTGGTGACTTCGGTACTCAAGAATGTGGTAGGATTGTATCATCCTTAAAATTTTGTTCAGAATAGATCTCATGACTTCGGTCCTTGAGAATGTGGTACGATTGCATCATCTCTAGAATTTAAGTCCAAAAATGATCTGAATAATTTCATCTTCGTATTGTGGATTGTAGGTTGTTGTTGTTGATGATGATGTTACTGATCAAAAGATCAGAATGTGATGATGATGATGATGTTGCTGATCAAAAGAGAAAAGTGTGATGATGATGATGATTGCTGATCAAAAGATCATAATGTGATGATGATGATGTTGCTGATTGAAGTTCAGAGTATGATGATGATGATGATTTCATTAAGGCTTTCACAGGTTGCAGTTATCTTCAAGGGGGATTGGATACCTGTGTAGAGTTTTTGTTCTCGACGCGTTTCAGACTGCATAGTTGAGTCCATCTTCAAGAGAAAACATATCTCAATTAAAAGATGCACGAATTTTTACATTATTTATATTGCTGTGATCTTCAGTTTAATTTTTGAGAGCCGACTTTAATCTATTAATGTGTTAATGTACAAATAAATTTTTATTTTTATTTTTAATGTAATAAATATAAATAATGTAAAAATAATGTAAAAATTCGTGCAGCTTTTAATTGAGATATTTTCTCCTGAAGATGGACTCAACTATGTAGTCCGAAACGCGTCGAGAACAAAAACTCTACACAGGTATCCAATCCCCCTTGAAGATGATGATGATGTTGATCGAAATTTTATAGTATAATGATGATGATGCTGATCAAAAGTTCAGATGATGATGTTTCCGATCAAAATGATGTTGTCAATTGAGCGGTCAAAGTGTTGTTGCTGCTGAATTTTGAAGATGAAGACTATATGTTGAATATGATGAAAATATTCTAATGATTTATAGATGTATCACCCTGATGATGTTGATGATACCCTCTCTCTCCTATAGCTATTGTTGTTGTTGTTGTAGAATACCCTTCTTGTTAAGGGGGAGTGTTAAATTATTGTAAATTCAAAGAATATTCAAAATGTATTTTATTGGTCCCCTATTGGAATATATTAAACCCACTCACAACTTAGGATAAAATAATTAATCATTATTTGATTAATTATTCACCCACTAGCTCAATTAGTTGGCATTCACTTGCACCTTAAAGTCAATACATGCCATTTATATCCTAGGAATGATTTATTTCCAATTCTGGGTTGATCTTGACCACCTTCTGACCATCCAAAATTAGTATACAGGACTTTACCACAAATTCTTCTTTATTTTTCTTTTCTTGCTTTTCCTACTTTTCTATGGATAAGATAAAAGCTAGTCAACTAGGAAACTGGGAGCTTTTGTTTCCAACCCATCCTCCATTATTTTTTCTCCATTTTCTAGGATTAGCATGTTTTTTCCATCTCCTTGACAAATCACTCATTATTTTTCCAACTTGTGAGGTCCTTGATAGATGTGGGAAGTGCTTTAGCCACCTATGGGGGTTTGCTATATTTTGGTAAGTCGTCCTTTTTGATCTTTATGAGTTGTTTCCATACAATTCAATTTTCATATGAGGGATGTACTATTTATGTACAATATTATTCATCATTATTCAATGGAAGGATACAAACCAATATTCATCTCTTTATTCATGTGATTCAGCCTCTTTTCTTCTCTATTTTTCTTGTTTATGCTTGTGAGAATTCTTAGTAGCAAGATCTATTTTCTTGTGATTATTCTTAGAATCATTGCTCATAGAATTGATCTATTATTTATACATGGTATTAGAGCAGAAAGTTTGATCAAGTTCTACAGAGTTGAGGAGCACATCTAGTCTCCTATCCCTCTCTAAAGAAGAGCTTGTCTAGCTTACAATATTTTCTCCTAGTTTGTTTTGTAGGTTGCAGAGATTTTATTCTTAACCACATCAATTCATAAATATCGATTATTCATCAGCTATAATTATTACTTCCTTCAACTGCCATGAATGTAAATCCAAAATCTCCATTTTCTTGCGTAGTAGAGGATTATGCAGAGTTACACTAGCTTTGGAGAATGAGCCCAATGTTGTGATTGAGAAAGCTAAGTGGCATAATAGGTTGGATGAAGCCTATGGATTTCTTTGCCTCTATATTTCTCATGATATACTCTTTCATATAGATTGTTTTACCACTCCAAACCAATTATGGACTCAATTGGAGTCTCTCTTTGGAGTTCAAGATGAGCTAAGAGCGCATCAATTGGAGATTGAGTTATTCTCACTGAGTCCAAGCAATTTTGAATATATTGAGGGTTTCTTCACTAATTTCAAGTCACTTGTTCTAATTATCAATAAATGTGGGATTGATAAAGTAGATGATCAATTAATCCTTTCCACTCTTTCAAAATTGGGTCCTGAATACTCATTTTTTGTGTCTACTTTTCATGCTACTAGGCTTGTTGTTCTTAAGTGAAAAATTCCTTCTTTAAATTCTTTTCTTGATTCACTAAAAAAGGAGCAAGATAAATTGATCCATATGGGTTTCATTAATTATTCAAAGGGAAAGGATCATGCCCTCTTGGTTCAAGGGATAAAGAAATTCAAATCAAAAGAGAAGCAAATTGTGAAGAAGCCAAAGTCAGAAATTGAAGATGAAGATTCTTATGAAGATTTAATGAAGAAAGTTAAGAAGAAAGGGAGAAGATCCAAGTGTTATTATTTAAGAAAGGGTTTCCATTCAGAGAAGAAGTGTTTCAGTAATAATATGGACATCATGTCTCAGATTCTTGAGAAGCACAAGATCAAAGTTCTAGATGAACTAGAGAAGCCTGCGGATTCCTTAGAACAATGTCATACTGCACAGTTCCAAGGTGATATAACTTATGCTTTGAGTTCCAGAGTTATATCCTTTTCTCATATATCTGATATATATTTAATATCTGATATATCATAATCATAAATATTATATCCTTTATTTGATTATCCTTCTCCTAGTCTACTAGATTCATCTCCCAAAAATTGTGATTTTTCACTAGATATTGACTTGTCTTTGAGCAACTCTTCCTCACAAGATTGTATATCTGATTTAGAATATTGTTTGTAGGATGATATGCATGTAATTAAACATATCATACCACCATACATACCATCTACCATACCTCTGAATAATCCTAATACTATACAAATCCCAAGTTCACTAGTTGATTCCTCATTGGTCTCTTATGCAGTGATATTTATCTTACATGGTTGAAGTCTTTCCTATCTTTCAATGGCTGGTTATCCATGTCCTTAGTAATATTTGGACTGATATTAAACATGTTAGGATATTTTATAAACACTTATGGTTTATATATTAAGCCCATCCATCATTCATATTTTTACACCTATCAGTTTTCCCCAGTTGCTCATAATTTTCCTAGTCTAGCCCTATATCCTCATGGAGCCACTGAAGCCTTTGTATTTGCTGTTACATATGATAATGTTTATCATATATAATAGTTTTATCAGCCTAATATCAGATCTATACATGTGCTACATCATATTGGAATATCGACATGTGATTCACATCACAACTTTGCAGCTATTTAGGGAATTGGGTGTGAAATAAATTGTCTTAACTTTTGTACTCTTTGGGAAGGAGTATGCACAAATCCCTTTCAATTTAAGATTATGTTTGTGGATAATAATTTGAAAGAAGCAATAAGCATTCAGATAATTCCCCTAATTCATCAAATGATGAGATACAAGGAGTATCTCCTCTTCCTTCTTGCAGGTTCTACACTCCAACGCATGATCATGGAGTTCATGATTTCTTCAACAAGTATTCCATCTAGAGGTAGTTCACTCAGATGATTCAAGTGAATATAAGGATATGTTGAAGAAATATTATTTCAAATTTTTGTGCCTTTTCCTTTCTTGAGGCAGGATTTTCCCCATGTGGTTTTGCCTCTTTCCTCACTTTTCTGGACATAATAATTGTTAAAGCATGACCATAGCCTTGCTGCTGGGCCCTATATGCATCCATATGAATCCATATTTTTTTGTCATACCATAATAAATTCAGACTTATAGGGGGTTGTTGGAATATATTAAACCCACTCACAAATTAGGATAAAATAATTAATCATTATTTGATTAATTATTCACCCACTAGGCTTAATTAGTTGGCATCCACTTGCACCTTAAAGTCAATACATGCCATCTATATCTAAGGAATGATTTATTTTGAATTATGGGTTGATATTGACCACCTTTTGACCATCCAGAATTAGTATGCAAGAATTTACAGCAGATTCTTCTTTATTCTTTTTTTTCTGCTTTTCTATGGATAAGATAAAAACTAGTCAACTAGGAAACTGGGAGCTTTTGTTTCCAACCCATCCTCCATTAGTTTTTTCTACATTTTCTAGGATTAGCATGATTTTTCCATCTCCTTGACAACTCACTCATGATTTTTCCAAATCTTGAGGTCCTTGATAGATTTGGGAAGTGATTTAGCCACCTATGGGGGTTTGCTATATTTTGGTAAGTCATCCTTTTTGAGCTTTATGAGTTGTTTCCATACAATTCGATTTTTATATGAGGGATGTAGTATTTATGTACACTATTATTCATCATTATTCAATGGAAGGATACACACCAATATTCATCTCTTTGTTCATGTGATTCAGTCTCTTTTCTTCTCTCTATTTTTCTTGTGTATGCTTGTGAGAATTCTTAGTAGCAAGATCTATTTTCCTGTGATTCTTCTTAGCATCATTTCTCATAGAATTTATATTATTTATACATCCCCAATGTTCCTATCAGGAGAATCATTTGTATTTCTCTATACCTTGATGTTCCTATCGGGAGAATTACTAAGAGTCATGAGGAAGTCCCCTCTGTTGTAATTCAGGTCATTAGCACCCTCCAAAATATATTATTATATTAAGTTAGCCCAGTTATGTTTACTCAATCCTACATAACTAAGTTAAGTTTACTTGAGCCTACATAACTGGGTTAAATGTTATGTGAATGAAAGAATATAAATAGAGTGAGGAGCCTCTCATTTGAGACACACACACTCACTTGTGTAGTGCATAAGAGAGAGAGAAAGAGATGTAGCTGGAGAAGGAGGAGGATCAATTTTGGGTTTTACCTTTTATCTTTTGGGGCATCTATATTGACGAATCTTTTGCTGGGTTTTTCCCAGCAAAAATCTGTGTTGTTCTTGTGATACTGTTTCTTTCAGTGATCTTGTCTATATTCTTTTATGAAATTGAAATTAAATGCTGATAATATAGCTTAGCATATGGAATTCTAACGAAAAAAAATAAAAATAAAATGATAATGAACAGGAAAGTAATATACCAGAAAATCTTGATGCTAACTCCAAAAATAAGAGAAAGGTAAAGTACCCCTACCTAATCGATGGAGGTGATCATTTCACGAAAGAGTGTCCTCATCGAGAGGAAGTTAACAAGTTTTTGAAAATTTCACCCACCCCAGTAGTTCTTATGGACCCTTTCCCCACCCAACAACAATTGATTGATCATCAATCTTTGCATGAGCCTTATTCATCCATTGATGAAGTAAAAATGATGTCAAGTGAGACGATTAACCTAAATAAAATAGCACATAGTTATGACCCCCCTCCAGAGAATAAATCTAATGACGTTCCATATGATAAACCTTCAGCTTCCACCCCCCCTCTAAGAAATGGTCTTCAAATTGATAAACCTATACTTGATACAATTTTTTTCCCACCCAATAGTACATTTCGTAAGTTTGTTATTACTCCTAATGCACATGCTTCCAAATACTATAACATTGCATAAGATTTGGCCCAGGCACCATGCTCTATGTCGGCCCTAGAAGTACTCCAAACTTGTCCCACACAATGAAACAATTTGCTAACAACACTTGGAGCTATGGATCGTGAGAATAGTAACATCATTGGTTTCAAAATGGATGAATTTAAACCTACGCTCTATGATTGTCCAGAAAAGATTGCAAGAAAGAAATAGAAGCACAAGCGCAAGAAAGAAAAATAGGCGTGCGATGGAGTAAAGGAAGGAAAGGAAGTGTAGAAGAAAGAGAGCTATGATGAGGAGCAATGCGATGCATGAAAAGAGAATTTGTTGGTAGGTAGAAGAGTAAAGGTTGGAAAGCAATAGGTCAGGAAGACCATAGGTGCTCGAGCTGGTGGAGGACTGAAGGATGGTTTTTGTGGCTAGTTATGACTTGTGATAAATGTAATGAAAGAAGTTTCTGCAGGTAGTTATGGCATGTATAAATGTAATGAAAGACATTTTTGTGGTTATTTATGACTGTAATAAATATGTTGTACCCATTCGACCCTGCACGGTCTTCGAGAATATATAAATAGGAAGAACCCATTTTGTATGAGGGTTCATTAAGTTGGTTGTTGAAGCTAGGAAATAATTGAAGAAATCAGAGAGGATTCTCATAGTAGAGTTATAGTAGAAGGTTGTTGAGTCGCGGATCTATATCTATGTGCACAGACCGTTTTGTAAGAGTCATTCTGCAGCTAAATGCACGAATAGTAGAGGAGAAGAGTTGATCTAGGATGTGTGTGGATAAGTAGGAGTAGAAGAAAGCATAATAAGAATAGAGAGCATGGGAGCAAGAAAGAGTCTGAGCTAAAAAGACATATCTCAAAAAGTCTGTAGTCAAGTCACAGTATGCAAGGTGCCATATATTTCTCATGCCAGATGAGGAGCACCTTGGTGGTTTTTCCTGGTTGGGTTTCCACGTTACAACTTATGTCGAATGAATGTGCTCGTTGAATGGTTGCGATTAGTTATTGGTTATGTTTCATTATTTATACTTATTATTTAAATGAATGTTGCAACATTGATAAAATCAGTTCAATGAATGAATGAATAAAGCATTGTCAAAGTATTTTGTATTATTTCTTCTTCAAATACTCTTAAGTTGTAATACAGTTGCACCATTGTCATTTACTATGAAGGAATCAACTGCATCACGCAGTTGTGCAAGTTGTTAAGTTGTGAAGGAACAGTTTGTGTCACACTGTTGCTCCACTATTGAGTTAGTAAAAGACTCCATATTGCTAAATCTGTCGAGCCCCTTAGTTGCACGCTAGGGGACTGTAATACCCCGCCGATTATGGAAACATGGTTTTGGTAGTTACACATTAATATATCTCTAGTGATACTATGCCTTCCTCACTGGTGTTACCGACTGGACTTGCTTAATCAGGCTGATACCATTGGGTGTTTTGTTGGTCTTGTGGGTTTGTTGAACCTGGGTCATGAGAGTGGGAAAAAGTATCCAAAACATGGTTCCGTTGCTAAGACCCTTAATCATTTGAGTCAAGGTAAATGTTGTGGCATCCGATAAAGAAGAAAATTGAGGATTGGCAGGAGTCTAAGACATTATAATTTGCGCAAGAGGAGAGCACAAAATCACAGTTGAGCACAAAATATTGGTTGGACCGATACCTGTACACATATATTCATGAAATATTCTTTGCATAGTTTCCTATTGTGTTTCATGAGTGGTTGTCAAGATTGGTGACTTGACAGACAAACTTTTTGAGAAGGGAAGCAGTCGAGTGCAGTGCTCAACTGATCTGCGAGTTAGCTAGTGTAAGTAACCCCATATCTAGAGCTATTGATTTTTGGGTTGATAGTATTTTGTAAGGGTATATTACTGAGTTTGTAGTTGAGATGATAACCTTGTATAGTGAGGTGGAAATAATTTTTCCAAGGACCCCTTGGAAGGTAGTTGTTGTCTATGAATACATGGATAAATATGCTCGTCTATGAGAAGGGGATTTTGCAGTTGAGCAGTTGAGTCGCATATCTAGGATGAAGAATATGTTGCAGACAACATATAAAGAACATGGTAAATGGTGAGATGAGATGTTCCTAGGAAATACAGAACCTGAACTAGAAGCTATATTTTTAAGAAGTGAAAGGATGTTTTGGTTAGGAAAAAGAAGAAAGACACTAGGAGGAAGACAAACTCCTAGTCCGTTTGAATAAATCAAGTACAAAGTTGAGTCGGGGATAGACGAAGGGAATTGCAACAAAGAGGAAGACAATAGCCCAATTTCTGAAGGAGCAAAATAATCCAAAGAATCTGTGGAGACACCAAAATTAGAACGTGACTACACCACATCAGTAGCATCTCCAGAGGTAAGTTCTAGAACCTCATCTCTTGAAAGAACTGTCAATACTAATAGTACCAGTGCTGTGACTAGTGCAAAAGGAATCACAACTTCACCAAATCACCAATTAAACATCTCAGACACCGACTCAATGGCTGGGTATGATATTAGATTACTTATATTCAATGGGAATCACTACAACAAAAACTGGATTTAGCATCAAATTTAGCACCGGATTTTAGTGTAATTTTTTCCCAATTTTGGTGAACAATCTGGCACTAAACCTTGTGCTATTGTACAATTTCGTAAAACACCATCTATTGCATCTTTTTTTCTGTGCTTTTTAATGTCCATTTTTGTGTCCATTTTTGCACCCAATTTTTTGCATCTTTTGTTACGCCCTTATTTTTGTCCAATTTTGCATCTTCTATTGCATCTTTTTTTGCATCATTTGTTACATCCTTGTTTGCACCCATTTTGATGCTCAGTTTTTCATCCAATGTTGTGTCTTATTTTGTTCCTTTTGTTTCATTGAATCTTGCACCCAATTTTACACCATGTTTTGCATCAAATTATGTGTCCAATTTTTCATCTAGCGTTGCATATAGGTTTGCATCCAAATTTGGGCCCAATATTGCGTCTAGTTTTGCATCCATTTTTACTTATAATGTTACATCCCTTTTTTCATCTAATTTTGCATCTTGTTTTACGTCTTTTTTTGTATCCATGTCTGTTCCTAATGTTTCATCTTGTTTTACGTCGTATTTTGCATCTAGGTTTGTACCTAGTGTTGCATCTTGGTTGATGTCTTTTTGCATCTATGTTTGAGCCCAATGTTGCACCCAGTGTTGCGCCTAGTGTTGTTCCTAGTTTTGTGCCCATGTTTGTATCTAATATTGTGTCCAATTTTGTGTACAATGTTGCATCCCATATTGCATTCAATATTACGTCTAGTTTTACATCCAATGTTTCATCCCATCTTGCATCCAATATTGTGTCTCATTTTAAGTTTTTGTTTGCATCAAGTGTTGCTTCCAGTTTTGCACCTGGTGTTACGCCTATTTTTATGTCCATCGATACACCATATTTTGTGCTCAATTTAATGTCCAATTTTATGTCTAGTTAGGAGTCCACTTTTGCATCTATTGTTACGTTTAGTTCTGGGCCTAGTATTGCATCTAGTTTTGAGTCATTAATTGTGTCTAGTGTTGAGTCTCCTTTTGCATCCAATTTTTCTTTTACTGTGACATCCATTTTTGTGTCCACATTTGTGTCTGGCATAATGTCCACTTTTGCATCGACTTGTGTGTTTGGTATGACGTCCACTTTTACATTTTGTTTTGCATTTAGTGTTGCGTCTAATATTGCATCCATCTTGCACTACTACATTTTTTACCTTTAGAAATACACTGCAATATCATTAAGGCATGGAGGAATCGAACCACCAACTTCCTAATTGTAAGGCAGGTTCTCTTCCATTGAGCTAGAGCCCTTTAAGAATCGGGAAGAGGAACAATATTAACACAGATTTCATCATTTGAATTCTAATAAAAGACAATAATATCCAAAGACAGTCATGCTTAAAATCCAATTTATTTTTCCAAACACATTAATAAGCACAAAAATCTATAGTGATCAAGAAACAAAATATCCTAAACAATTACATAATTTGTTAAAGTAGTTCGTAAAAGGGTCTTAAAGAACAAGATAATGTATTGATGCATGCCTAATAACCTAAAATTGAGAAGGACAGATAATAAGGATGTGTTTAAGAAATAGTTGTAGAATCCAATTGAGGATTGTGTGTTGCTACATAAATGTTTCTATTCGTTGATTATGTGATTTTGTTCAGCAATGGGATGGTAAGAGAAGCACTCATGAATGGTTATTAAAAGAATATGCCTACCTCAAGATTATTTAACCCTCACCTGAAGTCTAGTTATTGTTTCAGTTTTCATCATGCTAGGAATAGGTTGTTCAGTTTTGGTGAGACCTTTGGATTTACATGGATTTCAATTCTCCTTGCCTTTGATTATGGAACACACTAGTGTAAAGTTAGCATATTCCCAAAATAGAATTTGATTTAATTTTTTTTTTATGATTTGCTTCAATTCCAAACCATCTGCCCATCTCCATAAAGGATATCCAAAAATATGATTAGATTTGAAAAAAAACAACTTTCAAGAAACACAAAAATTCAATCCTTTGGAGAGAATTCAATCCCCACATGCAGTAGATACTAGTATGTGGTTTGAGTTCAATGTCAAAGCACTCCCTGGATTTAATAAACACTATTGGGACTAACTAGGATTCAATCTACTGTAAGTACAACTAAGGGTCACACTGGTTTACTGAATGGGGGCCTTCCCTACTGAAGGTCCCTTGCTTTGATTCATAGTGTGCTAGCTAAATAATGAGGTGACTAGAAGGGAATTATTTTATGTTTGTAGCATTTTCCAAGAAACACTATACACCATAATCCATATCCGACATGGAGGCAGAGCAAGGTGGTCCTGAAAGGTAAAAGTGAAACAAGCAGAAAACTTGTAAAAATAAACTTGTTGAGGTCAAAATAAAACTAGTTTGGGCAATAACAAGTTGGCAACATCAGCATAAAAAGGTCGTGGCCTGATCCTGAAGCTAGTAAGCTTCACAAGAATCAGAATTCTAATCCTAGCTCTAAAGTAGATTTATATATTTAAAAAAAAGAAGTGTGATTTACAAACTACAAACAAAGAACCTGTTTTATACTCAATCTTAGAAAAGCCCAAGGTCAAAAGAGAATGAACTTCACAGCTGGCCAAAGATTGATCAGCATATTGAACAAGCTATGCACAAATTTGCAACAAGAACAAGTGAATAGCTCAAAGAATCTGATTAATAAGCCTGAATAGGTAGGTTCTGAAATATAGGTTGGATATCTGAAATTCAGATTTGTTAAGCATATTTTTCTAACAATAACTTAACTACACTTTCAAAATTTGCTTGCTAACTATTTGAACTGAAATTGTTAGTAATTTCCTAGCAAAATCTTGAACATTAGCCTAAACTGTAGTTGACACTTGAACAGATAATATGACTATGAAATCCCTACTTAAAACCAATGTCAGACTATGAATAAGCTAAGAATGATTAACAGTAAAACCTATCTTTGAAATTCTGCATAATCCTGGTATATTCATGAATCACCCTCCATTAGCTCTAGCCTCTTTCACAGCTTGGATTGCTTCAAAATATATTTCTGTTAGAAGCTCTTAATAATTAGTCATTTTTGTGATCCCTAAAATAATTTTAGCTTCATGCTTGTATCCATTTAGCTGTTGATGTTGATGTGTTGGTCGGTTGTTGAGTGAAAGCCATGCTTTTTTGCTATGTTGTCCCAATATTTGGTGAAGGAATTTGGATTGTTTCATGCCTGTTCTCTTTTTGGTCTGTTATTCATTTTTTAAGGAAGAGTAGTTGTTTTGATTCCCTTTAGCCTATGATGCATGCAATTTTTGTTGTTGTGTGTTTGAGAAAATTTATATTTTTAAGTATACTGCAAAAAGTGGCATCACCATGTGAGGGAGGAACAAAAAGATGGGGAATGGCTATTCAGGTTTACAGAATCTGTGGCTTATACCATATGCATCCAAAACATATCCATGATATATCAAAATTGGAATGGATTTCCATTTATTCTATCTATGGAACAGAGGACTTTAGAATGCATTTCTAAATTTAAAATGTACAGAATATCAAGCACTTTATCAAGTGTATATAGTATAGTCTACGGTATAAATTGTATCCATTCAAAATATAGCTATGAGATACCAAAACCATGATGGATTACCATTGCTCTATCTATGGAACATAGAACTGAAATGTATTTTTTAACTTTTGAATTAAACTCTGTTGCTAAATTTCTGTGGTGATAGGTTATTGATGATGTTGTCGAAGAAACCACAGTATCGAAATGACCAAGTCGACGTTTCGGATCCATATCAGGATTCATCATTAGGACCATGTCGAATGTGGAGAGAGTGAGAATCATTGATAAATACTGAACTGGGTAGAAAAAAGGCGGGGGGGATCTAATGTTGGCTGTGGAGGTTAGGGTTTGCTAGGTTTAAAATTTTTTTAAGTGTAGAAATATTGTAAGCTATTTAATAATTTTAAAAATTATTAATATATTAAAACCAAATTGTTAGCTTAAGTATTTTTTATAAAAATTATTATAAAGCTATTAAAAACCTAGAAACATATGATACTTAATTAAAGTTTCCTTTGACTATTAATGGAAACAATATTTACAAGGCTTTAATAGAAAAGGTAGTTTGCACAAGCATCCTCCTCAAACCAAGAGTATCCAAAATCAGAAGTGTGGGATGGCTTAATATAAAACACCAAAAATCATAGAATCAAGAGAAACTATTCATATAACATAACATTAAAAGGCAGAAGCCTGAGCATAGCAATACTAGAAAGCAACCATGCCATCTACAGGAGGAGGCTGCTTATGGTTGTTTGGGGAAAGGATCCATCCAAAAACTAGGGGTTTGGCATCATTAGGCTACACAGGTATCTGAACAGAGCCTTAGGCCCTTGTGAGATGGTCGGGGACAGGGTCAAGAACTATTTGTTGTTGCACTATAGGGCTGGGGTCTAGCTCCTTTTGTGCTTACATCTCTTGCATAGTATTTCTTAATTGTAAATGTATAGAATATCAAACACAATGAAGTAATTGTTTTACAAATTGAAATGTTGTCTTTTCTTCCCAAATACATAAACTTGTTTGGAATAAATACATAATAGGTTTTCTTGTACTGTAAGCATAGCTTATGAACTACACTGTGTAGAATCATGTTCATGGTGTGGAGTATGTCTACAATCTAGAGATAGATTAATCTTATTTGCAGAATTTTTTGGTAGCTTCTAGTTTGGGTCTGGAGGATGTGTGTTGGGGTCACTATTTTGATCTAAGATTGTTGATTGGGTTGCTTTTAGGGATTTTAACATGGTGGAATAGGGAGATAGATGTAGCGGCTTCGGTGTAGTGATCAATGGTATAGAGAAGTAGGCATGGTGTCTATTTAATGATTCAATCTAGATATTTGATTCCAATTGGAAGCAAAAGGCTCTTGACTATGGAATCTGGTTCACTTGGACCAACTATAGACAAGGGTGTGATCAGGTGCAAGATTGATTGGATTGATTCTATAGACCTCCGAAATATGTCTTTTTAAACAAACTTTGCCTTGTGTATGTGTTGATGGTGTGATGGGTTTGGATCACATTCCAATTTAGTTTGTGATTTCTTTGGGCTATGTAGTGGATTCATCTGCATCTTCATTGTTAAAAGACTTCAGTTTATTGAAAGACTTAATATCATAAAATTAACCACCTTGTTTTCACAGTAGCTATTGGGAAGTTAATAATGTATTTAGCAAAAGCACAACCAACTAGGATTAAGGTAGGCAACTCCAACTTCCTTGTGATTCTCCGCAATTGAAACTAATGCTTTGAGTAGGATTAAATGCATCTATATCTAAATTTAGATAAGATAAGAAAAGATAAGATAATTTACTAATGTCGAGTCACCAGTGAATGATCACAAAGTTTGTCAAGGGCCTCAAAAGTACAGCCAATGTGAATACCGATTTATCACTCAAATTAAAATTGAACTTCTATAAAGTGCCTAAAGCATCTTAAAAAATGTATATATCTAAAATAAACAGAATCACTAAATAGTAAATAGCATCATAAAGTATATGAATATATTCAAATTTAAAGTGTATCCCTATAACAAATGCAACTGCATGCTTCTATTGTGTTGTTATCCTTGTATCACTGTAACCTAGAACTGAAAATGTTATATCATTTTCAGGAGGAGATCCCATATTAGATCTAAGTGTGAGTACATAATAAGGTGCAGGGAACTTGTACAAGAACTAACTCAGAAACCTACAGATGTGAGAAAGAGATAAACAAGTATATAAATGATGAGATAAGATAATTTTATTGTGTTCAACAAATGACCACAAAAATAGGTCAATAGGACTGAAAACTTGAGAAGTACATCCAGGGACTTAAAGTGCAATGTGCAAGTGGAATATCAACTCCTAGAATGATGCTAAAATAAAAATAAAAATAAACTCATAACTGAGAGCTAATCAGATTGCTAAAAAAGTGAAAAAGGAAGCATAAGAAGTAAAGTACATGTACACAAAAAGATAAGAATGCTAAAAGAAAAAAGCACTCAATGCTGATGAAGGTAGGATATTAGAATTAATTGGCCTATCATGGTATTGTGATAACTATCCAACTAAAGGAAAATAAATATGTATTACATAATAAATAATGATATTGATTAAGATGTAAAAGACGCTAAAGAACATCTAGGATAAAATACCAACCTTGTGATCTATTCATCTCAGTAATTTTTAAAATGAATTCTCTGGCATAACGCTAGTCGACATTGTTCAAAATTTGGGCCAATGTCAAAGGTATGAAACATTTGGAAGAAGAATACATAAGATAAGATAGGATCAAGGGACTGGAAACTTGAAAATTACATCCACGAACATAATGTGCGATGTGGGAGTGGAATAGAAACTCCTGGAACGATGGAAAAATCAGAAGATCAAAGCACAAAACTGAGAGCTAATCAGCTAGCTAATGAAACTAGAAAGGAAACATAAGAAGTAGAGCATGGGTACACAAAAAAGGATAGAGAAAAGGTAGAGTGCTAAAAGAATAAAGCACTCAATGTTGAACGAGATAGGATATTAGAATCAATTGGCATATCTAGCTTTTGCAATAACTGTCCAACTAAAGGACAATAAAGTTGTATTACATCAGAATAAATAAGATTGGTTAAGATGAAAAATATGTTAAATATCATCCAATATAAAATACCACCCTCCCTCATGGTATATTCATCTCAGTAAGTTTTAAAATGAATTTTTTGGCATAACCCTAGGCTTGTTCAAAATCTGGCCTAAGGTTAGTTCATGAGACAATCTATGAAATTTGGAAAAAGAATATATCCTGGCTGAATTCTATCAATGTAGAATCTGTTGACATGACAGGCCATGAAACATTTATATGGCCTAGTTCACCCCATTACTCATGAGCATACTCTAGATTAACATTTGATAGGAATTTTTTGTTACACCTAGGACTGATATCTATTCTAATTGTCAAGCTTCTCAGAAAGAAACAAAGCATTACTAGTTTTGGTTTGCTTTATTGATACTTGGACTATATTCATCCAGGATCAGCCCCCAAAATCACCAAGGCACCGTTGAGGAAACAATTCAATTTCCTTAAAGAGAATATGGACCACCATTACCTGAGCAAAAGTTTAGACCCTAAGGACCCCAAATTTGGACAGGAACTCTACCAGGAACCAATGTAATGGGTGTAGGTTTGATTTCTAGTAACTATAGTCTCTATTGCCCCTTTAATATGGATCTAGTGCCAAGTTCTACATCTCTTTCAATTTGTACTATGCTGGTCTTTAACACATCTAGGTTATGTATTTGGGTTTGGGCCCTATGCGAATTCCTGTCACATGACATTTTTATAATTGGTTCTAATTCATGTACGAGCTATGTGATTGCTAAATATCCCATGCTTTGCAGTAACCTATGAACTTCAATCACTCGAATTTGTCCATTAGTGCCATTCTTACATGATGATATACTAAAAGTAGCCTAAAACCCAATCTAGAGGCATATCACCCAACCCTCAACTGCACCTAAGGGATGAAAAGGAAAGTGTAGAGGTTGTGCATCTGGAAACCAGTTACAATTACAAACTCAAGACTAAATACCAGTGGATATATCATATGGGTAGTCACCAAAATTCCTATATAGGGTATTTGGTCGAGTTTCAACCCATGGTCCTTATAACAAAGATGATCGGTTGGAAGTAAATCGAAGGCTCTGGCATGCTGAACGGAGGTTAATATCCAAATGAATGTTATTATACTGCTGACAGTGAGAACATGGGTACCTAACAAACATGGAGTTAAATTGAATCCCTAAAACTGGTTAGCCCAAAATCAAAAGTCATTATTACATTATCAATGTCAATGTCACATAGCCATTCAATTGCAGAGAGTACATAAAGCCTTAATATTCTAAGGCAAAACATGAACATCCCTACACTGATCAGATTGGCTTCATATTTCCTGTGGGACTAAGGAATACAGTGGTCACCTCTGTCAATGACAAAAAATAAAACATACATTCAACATTCAAAAAGTAGTTCAACAACACCATGGATGAGAACATACAAAAAACAAAACTACGAGTTACACATTCATTAGCATATCATACCTGAAACAAACGATCACTCTATTCTCTCTTCTTCCAGAGCTTCATAGGTTTCTCATCCTCCCAAATGTTATCAAAATAGAGTCCACTCACAGAATTTCTACCGCAAACAAGCTGGAGTTTCTTTGTCCAAAACATAAGAGACCCGGAACAACAACCAGTGATACATAGCTCCATGGCAGGCCCAGCAACACTCCAAGATCTTTGCTCAGCTTTTCCTCCTCCCAAGAATAGAGATCCCACCAATCCCATAGAGAAAATCCATCCTCCATTCAAAGGTATCATTCAATCTTTGCAGCTTTCCACTGACTAACAAAACATCCCTATCATAAGCTTCAAATATCATGGATCCTCCAATGGGAACACTGTCTATACTAACATAAGTAACTTCTCTGGATTTCTTATAAACCTTGTCCCTACGTAGAAAGGAAGAAGCAGTCTCAGAAGGAGCAATGCGTTCACCATTCACTTCGAGTCTAACAGTAAAATCTGTGGGAATGTGGTGGCGAGTTAAAAACTACAAAGAATTTTCAAGTGGGAATGAGCTCAACTGCATACAAAATACTCTCATATCTAGCCATTGATCTGAGGTAATGAGGTCCATCAGTGTCATTCCCCCCACCATATCATGACCTATCGCTATGCTTCCTGTCATCTAAACCCAAATCCCAGAAATTTCTTGGTCTATAAAAGCCTACAACTTTAATGGTGATGGCCCCCTCAAAAATCCACGAGCAAAATACTAGTTGATATTTCATGGTTTCAGGGAGCAAAAAATTTCAATTCTATGACTAGCAATTTCCCCAAAAGGTGCAATAATATGCCGATAGGTTGAAGAGTTGGAGGATAAAAAAAAGTTGAAAATGGGAATTAAAACCTAGTTTGTGTAGACCTGGTGTTGTACCTTGAGGAAACCAACTACGAGTTTTGCAGGGAAGAGAAATGAAGGGACAATGGTAAGAATCTCTTAACACAAACAGTTACATGAATATTCACATCACAAATAAGTAGGAATTTATCGATGGATTCCATTACTAGAAAGTAGGATATGTTGGTTTTCTTTTATTTTCTTTCAAATTTAATTTAGATGATTCCCCTTAAAGCATATATAAAAGCTTAAAAATAGGGAGACAATATAATGTTAAAATAGATTAAAAAACTTTGCAAACGTCTTTTACTTGGAGTGAAATTTTAAAACTTCAAATTTTAAAATTTATAGCAAGTTGTAGCATCAAACATGTTGAACACCCAATGAGATTTTTCTGCTGCATTATAATTCTTTGCACATTCTTCAAACATTCACACAAACTCTCAGTCATACCACCAAGACCAATAGAGGTGAAAAAGTTGATGGCAAATTGTGGTTCTTAGGATCGTCCTTTGGTAAAAGTGAATCAAATGAATCCTGCATTGTAGGATCATTCAACTTTTCATTGAGAAATTGTATGCGAAGCTACTGTGCCAAATCTTGCCATATCATCAAATTCAAATAATATTAATTTCATACTAATAAGATAAGAAAATTACAATATAAGGATAACTTCTTATTGTAATATTGTCTTATAAAGATAGGAAGAGACAATATAATTATATTAATGTCCAACAAAAGACTACAAAGGCAGGCCAATGGCACTAAAAAAAGAACATCGTGCAAATAAAATATGCCTAGGACACTCTCAATTTATATCTAAATTGAAAAGGGTAAGGTTTAAGGATTTGTTTGTCCTTGAATGACCATTCCTTATAGTGTTCAACTATCTTTCTCCATGAAGGTAAAGTAGTTGCTAAGACAACCCAACCTCAACACTAGGAATTTTTAGAAGAGGCATCAACACATTGAAAGACATTTTAGATTCCCATATTAGCGATTGGGTTCTATGGCCCAGTTTAAGAACCAAATTCAAGTTGGCCAATCGCAACAAATTTCATGTTTTGTAATGAATCAAGGAGAGCAATCTTGATTATCTCTCCATGAACTAACTAGTCCTTCAAAGTTCAGCATCCTTTAATATGCTAAAAGGATTTGACCTATAACAAGGTCGAGGTCATCAAGAATTATAAGTTGTTGTATAATTGTTGGTTGGAACTATTGTAAACCTATGTTCAACACTCAATTGAATAAGCTTTGGTGGATCAAATCCAATCAATTGACTTGGCTCTTTTGTTTTGACAATGTCTAGAAACCCTTGATTGGTCCCAAGAGGTATTTCTTTGCTTGATCCCTTGTTATTTAAGATGAGGCTATGGGTAGTAAGTAGATCCAACTTAGCATTACCTAATAAAAATATCCTATGTGTGATCACCTCAAGAATCTCAAAATTTTATTTTGGGTTTTTATCTATACTAACTTACAAAGTCATCATAGATATCTTTTTTAATAATAACATAAATGGTCGGAAGGGAAAAAACAAAGGTTTGAGACCTTGGAGGAATGGAGCAAGGTGGTTCTAGGGTTCTCCTAGGTAATGCAGGGTGAAGGGCGGCCAGGCCATGCCAGTCTGCTCATGAGCATCATCTTCAAACCCACTACAACATGCCATGGTGGCATTAGGGCAGGGGGATATTGCCCCAGTAGGTGGGGATCCTGTTGCTGGACATGAGGAGCAGGTTGAGGTCAGAAAGGAAGGGGGGAGTTATCTAGGTACTAGGAAAGGAAAGAAGGCTAGGTTGGGGGGCTGCATGCTGAAGACGGCCTCTATCCCAATGATCTGAATGTGATCTAAGGTAGCCAGAGGTAAGATTGAATCCTGGAAGGAAAAATACCTAATAGGGAAATTTGTGGGGATATAGCCGAAGGAGAAAGACCTAATTAAATGGATTAATGGTGTATGGAACCCTAAAGGCCACTATGATCTTCAGTTAGGCTCAAAGGGTTTCTTCACTATTATCTTCTTTAATCAAGAAGATAGGGATAGAGTCATGGAGGGAGGACCATACTTCTTCTTCTCAGTAGGTTTATATCTGCACCCATGGAAGGAGCATTTTAACCCAGAGATAGAGGACATGGCGGTCGCACCAATTTGGATTCACCTCTTCTCTTTTCTGGGTGAATACTAGGATATGGAGACTCTGAGGGACATTGGAAATACCCTAAAGGAATTCATAAAAAGAGCAGAACAAACTAATATCCAAAGGTACACCACCTTGGCTCATATTTGTGTCTATATGGACCTCTCCAAAGAGCTCCTAGAAGTTACTAGTCTCAACTGGGAAGACAAGGAGTGGATCCAGACCATCGCCTATGAGCAACTCCCCTTCAGATGCCACCACTGTCATGACTATGGTCACCTTGGAAGAAACTTCCCTAAACTTATCCCTAGGAGTAAACAGTCTTCCCCCCATCAAGGTAAGGACCAGGAACTGAATGGCTTTACTCAGGTCAAGAACAGAAGGAGAAGCAAAGGGGGAGGAAAACCCATCACGAAAAAGGTGCCGGTGACAAAGGAGAACAAACTAGGGAATACTTTTGAGGTGCTAGAGTCAATGAATGAGGACGAAGAAATTCCAGTGGTGAAACTAGTTTCAATTCAGCAGGAAAACCTGCCCAATCCCTGAGAGGAGGAGGCTGATCAGCAAATGGAAGGTACAGAGGAGGGAGAAGGTGAAGACATGGAACTAGGTGAGCTGGACCTAGACGTGATCGAGGAGGAATGCAGGAAGAAGGGACAAGGTTATGTATCAAGACACCAGCTTGAATTCCTTTAGGAGGCAATCATTCGAATGGGCACTCTTGAGAGCCTTGAGATCAATCCTGATGCCCAGAAAGGTAGCAAGAGGAAGTCCCCGGAGGAAGAACTCCGAAGAGGGAGGAAGATGAATAAGGAATGCATAGCAGCAGTTGGAGTCTAACTGATTGAATCTAGCCAGTACCCAACAATTAGGGAAACATTCTTTGAAGTTAAAAAGAGTTGTCAATGAAGATCATATCATGGAATATAAGGGGGTATGGCAACCCCAGGAAGTGGAAAACTCTAAATCGAAAAATTAAGAAAGAAACATCGGATATTCTTTTCCTCTAAGAAACTAAATGTATTTTGGGGGGTTTAGAAAAGATTAAGGATAACATCTGGAAATGGAGTCACCTTATGGCCCTAGATGCAGCTGGTCAATCTGGCAATGTGGAAATCTTCTGGCATCCCCAGATTGTGGAAATCTTCTGGCATCCCCAGGCTTCAAATCCTTCAACTTTCCATCTATACTCATATTTCAATAAATATATATATATACAACTAATATAGAAAGTACCTCCATCTTCAAGAAAAATAATGTTTTAGAAGTCTTCCATTAATAGGGCCCACTTTAAGTTGAACCCCATTTTGATAATGAAGAATAAAAGAATTATCATCTCTATATGCAGCAGTGATATATGGTCATTTCCACAAATGATTGAACTTACAGTGTTTTTCTTCTTTCCTTGCATCCCACTTTAGGACCAAATCATCAACCTAAAAATGCTCTTCTTTAACTCTTCTGTAAAAAAAAAATCATTTTTTTCCTGATGTACCTACACTTTGTCATAATCCTTTTCCCTTACCTCATTCAATTCAATGATTTTATTTATCCTCCTCTACATATGATTAGGTTCTTCATCATGTTCATGTAGTAGGTTCATTACAGGAAATCCTAAAGACACTGGAAATACCAACTCTGCTCCATATACAAACTGCAAAGGTGGCATCCCAATAGCTCTCTTAGTACTTATTTTGCCTGCCCTTAAAGCATACTTCAATTTGGTGTGCCAATCTCTCTTGTTCTCCTCCAATAAATTATTTATTATTTTTACCAAACTTTATTCAAGTATTCAGCAAGCTCATTTCCTTGAGGATAATATGAAGTGGAATGATGTAAGCTAATGTGGTATTTATGACAGAAATTGGTCATTTTCTTATATTTGAAAGCTTGTGCATTATCAGTTACAAGTATTTAGAAACATCTAAACCTTGACAAAATATTATTTTCCATAAAATTGATAATCAAAACATTTGTATCCCTTCTAGTAGGTATGGCCTCAATCCATTTAATAAAGTAATGAGTTGCAGTTAGGATCCATTTTTACTGACCATAATAGTTTGGGTTTATCTCTCGAATGAAATCTAACCCCTCTGCTGAAATGGTGTTTCTACTGAAATAGGTTTGAGTGGTAATGGCATTAAATTCCTATTTCCTTAAAACATTTGGAATTCATGATAAGTTGTGACCTATTTATAAACACCAGAAAACATTGTGGGCCAATAAAAACCATCTCTCAATATTTTATTAGCAGTCACTTTCCAATAATGATGTCCTCCACATACTCCCTGGTGAAATTCCTTCATAATATATTGGGATTCATTCTCCAATAATCAATTTAACAAGATGACTCCTAGAAATTTCCACTACAAGTGCTCATTTAGAATGCAAAATTTTGATGTTTTCAGCTTCATTGGCCTGGATCGGTTTTACTCAATCCTGGAGGTGCTTAAAATTTTTGAAAAACATATACAATGACACTGTACCAAGGGGATAATGAGAAATTTGTTATTACCTATAACCCCAAATCCAACCCACTTGAAGTATTCAACAATAAATTTATTTGAAAAGTTTCATAACCAGCCTCAGTCATCAACTTAGTCAACCCTTGTCCTTGTGACCAATTTGTTGGGCTTGGTTTCCAAATCATATTCTTACATAACAACAACCCACTTTTCTCTCTTTCCTTCTGGATCGGGCTGAGTGAAGATATTTTTCATAACATTATAAGGAACATACACAATAACATGAAAGTGAAGAATATAAATCGTGAAATATTACAAATATTTAATCAATGCATAGGCTTGCTTCTCCATTAAGTCATACTTCAGTTCTGCATCCCTCAAAATTTTATTGAAAAAAGGGGAAATGGGATGCTCTGCATTTTGTTGATCTTTCTAGAGCAACAATCCAACTATAGTATGATCAGAAGCAAAAGAGAAAACTATAAAATCATTTGAAAAATCAGGACTAAATAAAAATGGGGCTTCAGTTGTTTCCTTCTTAATATCAATAAAATACTTGTTCACTTCAACAATCCATTTGATATCAGAATCCTTTCTCAGCATGTTGGTGACACCCCTCAAAATTTCTGTAAAAATAGGAATAAATATCCTCAAAAATATAACCTTAACAATAAGTGACTAAAATTCCTTTTTACTCCTTGGTATCTCCACTTTCATAATTGCCTTTATCCTATTAGGATTAATTCTTATTCCATCCTTAGAAATGATATGACCCAAATGCTTTCCCTCCTGCATAGAAAAATTTGATTTCCTTGGATTTAAGGAGATACCAAGTTTTATGCATTTTAAAAATACTTGTTCTAAATTATTTATATAATCCCTATTAGATTTATATAAAAATATAATATGATCCATGTAAACCACAACAAACTTATCTTTCTCTTCAACAAAACCTATCTCCATGGCCCTCTGAAAGTGTCTCCTGCATTCATCAACCCAAATGTCCTATTGGCATACATAAAGGTCCCCCAAGGTGTGGTAAATGATGTCTTCTCAATATATTTATCGTTGGAATTTATTTGATTATAACCTAAAAATCCATCCATTATATAAATTATTTCTACACCAACCACTTTCTGCAAGATATGATCCATTTTTGGGTAGAGGGTAATTATCTTTTAAAGAAACTTTATTAATATTTTTGAAATCCACACACAACCTTATTTCCCCATTATTTTTCCTAGCATGCACTAAATTAGCTGCCCATTTTGAAAATCTAAGTGTTACTATGATTTTTGCATTCAATAGTTTCTTTATTTCTTTCTCAATCAAAGGGAGCAACATGGGATTTATTCTTCTAAGTTTCTATCTGAAAGTATTTTCTCATGGATTTGCTAGGATGATATGTTGTAAATGGAAGTGTTGAGGCCTGGAAATTCGCAGGCGGCAACAGTAAGGGATTCTCCCCAATCAGCGTTCCCAACTAGCCTGCTGACTGTTTGGTATAGGGAATCCGTCCGGTTTGCGGTCCGGCTACCGTAGGTCAAAGTAACAAACAAAGGCTTTACCGGTTGCGGCCTGGCCCACCAAGTTTTGTATTTTGACTTAAAGGAATGATATGCACGTGCCTAATTAAATGCAGGCTAGTTTAAATGCAGGGGAGGTCACAAAGTGATGCGCAGGTTCTTACCTCTCGTCTTATGCTCACAAGCAAACAAACCAGATACAAACAGAAATAACTACCTATCTAAACTATCCCTAGGGAGCGAGGCTATCATCTTAACTGAGCAATACAAACTCACATACAGTAAGAAAAATCACAGATAGCTGATACTTTTCCCACAGCACATGAAAACTACAAATATTCGAATAGCTAGTTAGCCGATCATTCTATAACAACAATTATTACTCATAGTGCAAATGCATCCCAGAAAAGACTGCAGAATAAATAACAAGAACTTAGGTTCGAAACATCAAGTATCCTTACAGCGCATGAAATACAGCTGAACACAAAATAGTTCTTCTTCAGCATTATTCATTGAATAGCATTGGTACATTTCACTTCTTTGCTCTTTCCAGCAGACAAAATTGCAGTTCACTATGCAAAACGAAATAGTTCCTCTTACAAGTCAACCATTACCAAATTTTCTAAGGGAAAAAAGCCCTTCTTTCATCGAGCTTCCCATTATTTAAACTACAACCTCCCCCCTCTGGGTTCCCTCAATGCGTGCTTTCAATGCCCTTGACGATTCAGTTTCTTTCCTGGTCGTTTCACCTTCTCCATCATTTCCACAGGCGTTTATTTTCTGACAGTAAACGCTAAAAAGAAAATGTTCCATCGGCGCCTTGGTCATTCATTCACGTTGTCCTTTCCGGCGCAATGCTCTGCTTCAGCAATTCATGAGATGATCTCTGCATACAAACTTGGTGCATTATCCATTGAATTCAAACATTAGGCATCCATAATTTTAAAATTATAATGATATATTCACAACGAGCTAGCCTAGTTCATCCGGATGAGGGAACGCGGAGGCTCGGGACGGCAACAAAAAGGTAAGTCGGCAGTCGGGCAGTTCTTAGATCAGATGAGACAAGGTTCTTACACCGGATGGGAGAAGGCTCCAGGAGCCGCAATGGCGGAGGAGTGCCAGAAGAGGGGGAGCGGAAGCACGGGCGTCGTAGGTGATCGGGTGGTGGCGGGAAGTGGGTCGGAAGCTGGAAGGTTCGGTCACCCGCAACGGCGGACGGGACGCGAGTCGGTGGCGGGAGACGAGGTAAAGGAAAAGGTTCGGGTGGCAGTCAATAAGTCGGATGTCGGGTGACAAGCGGATCGGGGGTCAACTCCTACCCTCTGGCCGTAACGGCGGGAGAACCAAAAACTACAGCCAGCGATTTACACAGCGAATCGGGCGTCGGGTGAAACCTCAGTCGGGTGGAAGGTTTGGTCAGGGAGCCGCAACGGCGGGTGATGGGAGGCTCGGCAACTTCAGAAAGAGGCCCGATCCAAAGGGAAGAACTACAGCGCTAAGGCTTAAATGAGGCCAAAAAACCAAAACTTCGCTAAGGTAAACCTTCACACTCTTAAAAGTGTTAACACCGATCTCATGACTCACATTGAACTGAACGCAACCACCCAATCAAGACGGAACGCTCAACTTTGAAGCAAAGATACTCAAAGACGACAAAATTTCACCCCTAGATTCAAGTCAATCAAGATAAGGAGGGGTCCCAGAATTTAAGTGAAAAAAACTGAAGTCGGGGAAAAGGTTGCGACAGCAACAACTGGTGATTTCCTGGTGAACCTAGATCTCTGGGTGGTTTTCTTCATTGAAAAGCAGACTGTCCTACAACAAATGTATTCCTTGAATTCTTCCAGCTAGATAGATTTCTCAATGACAACAACGTGTACCTTTATCGTTGATATCAGTCCACTTTGGGCGATGAAAGTCAAGATTCTAGAGTCCAGATAACTCTGCTGAGGCCAAAAATGAGTTCATTATTAATTTTCCTTCAGGTAGCTGGTAACAGGGGACACCACAGGATTGTAGCAGATGATAAACAGAAACGTTCATTTGTTTCTCATTCCCATGCCATCTTAGCAACTTTTGTGCTTTTGGGATTTTATCCCCTTTTAATGAGAGTCTTCATGCATGCCTTTCTTACTGAATTTTAATTCAGGATCCTCTATCCCATAGTGCCCTTTTGTGTGAGTGATGTGCTTAAGGTTTCAACTCACGGACGGAGAGGATCATTGGCAAATTAGTACTTCATGGTCTGGATTTAGCTTTGGAGCATGATGCTTTTATAAGAATTCTGACTCTTATCTGCCTTTTGGCATTTATTATCCGGCATGGGAGCATTTAGATTTAACACCCTGTTCACCTTGCTATTCTCCATGGGTCCTCTGCCATCGCCCTTTGGATTTTAAGTGTAAAGTGCGCGGAGCCTCAGCATAGTATTCTAGACTTTTGAGTCTGATTGACCTTACAAGAGCTTAAGTAGGACCTCAATGCACACAAAGATTTTGAGAATCTAGTTAGTGGAAGGAATTCACATGGAAAACCACAGTCTAACTATTCAACAAATGTTCACCATTTCCAGAAATGTGAGGTTTTCCACATAACCACTAGT
>LPNX010063972.1:8516-20531 GCA_001517045.1 Pseudotsuga menziesii
ACGTGGCACTGACACAACCTTGTGTCATTGCGCAGTTGGGTCCCTGTCACACTTAGAAAACTTGTCAAAGCATCTACCCATACATTGTAAGAAATGAAAATTGTTCATATATTTCATTCACACATTTTATGATCAATCATATCACATTTATAATCTATCTACCAATGTCCATTCATTCATAAGCAACCATTGTGACACAACAATCAATACATATATAATAGTCGTTTTCATTCATCATATTAAACTGGGCCATTTGTACTCAAAATGTCCTGAAACCATAACATATTTTAACACTGAATAGTCTGTCCAACAAGGCAGTACAATGTTGCATTACAAAGTTTCATTTATCCAGGAGTACCCAAATGTATCAACATGATCAAAACATATAATTCAAAATTTAACCAGGTCATTTGTGATAAAATGCCCTCAATACTAATATAGTCGAACAATAAAAGAGTCTTAACAAAATGGGGCACTACACTTGCATTGTTATCATCTCAAACCTCTTAATGCCATCCCACTCTCTTAAGGAGTATAGTGGCTTCCCCATCCATTAAGTAATCTCTTATGAGATTAACATTAAACATAGCCCAATCCTTTTCTTTAACATCTCTAGGAGTAAGTTGGCAAACAGGAGGTCTTATTACAAGCCAACATGTTCATGATCATACCTTCTTATGGAATGACTTTATTAATATCTGGTCATTAGACCAAAATATTGGCTTGTAGCTGCTAAAACGGTTTCAAGACGGTGGGTCTCATCACGAGCCAACCCGCTCATTATCTGTAAGTCAATGTGAATGACACTGTCATCGAGTCGAGATAGTGGTTTCCAACTTCTTTCTAGGAATGCAAATCTTTAACAAGGATTGATAAGATTCACATATTTAACTAATAGATGGGATACAAGTAACTTATTGGATTAAAAGATAACCACATCGAGGCTATAGACGCCTACTGGCAGTAGGGCCATGCCTATGGTATTAGAGGTAAAACACCAAGCTAACATCTTCTAGTCATCACGAATTTTTTTCTTTAGAGTGTGTATCAATGAACAACATATTTTGTTGGAAATGTAATTAATTAGTATTTTTCTTTGCATTCAAATTGATAGTTAGAAGGGCATCATTAAAAATCAATTATGGATGGGTATATCCTTGAAATATTGACTTGTTAATGTGGTACACATAATTTAGGGGAAGTTTTATTCTTGGTAAAAGCCTCATCTTTCACCCCTTTATATACATACAAATACTATCTTTCCAAGGTAGATATAACTGCTCCGTCCCAGCGTGTCGCCATTTGTTGGCACCCGAACAACTCCCCTTGATTTCACAAAATAAAGGGACCCCCATTAGAATTTTGTAAATATTTAGCTTTGGTTTTCCTCTCTGGTTTAAAAGGGTAATTTCATGGTTTTATTTCTTGGATATTTCATCTTTTGCACTATTTTTCTTTGGCTTGGATCTCATGAGATGAAGATTTGGTGATGTGACTCATATGTTCCCTTTGGGTCCTTTGGATTCCTGGTTATTTAATAATGCTTCCATGATCTATATTGATCTTATCCAAGTTGGTTTCATGCCTCACTTTGCAAAAATTGATTTCACATCTTGTTTCCGAAGCCTCAACAAAATTTCGTTTTTCCTTCTTCAATTAATTAAAAAAGCATCTTGGCAAATATATTCTTTATGTAAAAAAGATCACTCTATTTTTATTAAGTGTTAAGGTCACTTTTACTTCTTTTATTTTTAAATTTGGTTTACTTTATCAAGTATAATTAATTGATACTTGTGCTTTTTTATACCTCTAATAGTATCTTATTGATACACTTTCAACCTTATTTTGGAATAAAAGTTTTCTCGACAATATTATGAAATTAATTGATTTCATTTATAAGTGATGCAAAGTGGTTTTCTAAATGATTAAAGTATTAATTAAATCACACAATAAAGTGCTTTTGTTATAGCTTTAATTCATACAATATATATAAATTTATGCAATTACAAGATTACGATTGTTTCATTTTTCTAAATAAGGTCATACATTGTCTTTTCTAAAAGGGAATAATATTAAAGGTTTTCACAAATACATTTTGTTTTGCAGGGATGAAACATCATCACATATGGAAGATTTAAATGGAATTGCAAGTATTGTTAAATCTCAAAATTAAAGTCCCAAGCTATTAAATCTTTGTCACGTCACACTATTTGAAGTACATGTTGAGCAAAGGTTTAAAGAGAAATCGGCCATAGAGAGAAAACCAGTCTTTGCTATGCAAAGATGATCATTAAAACTTAAATATCATTCCATTTGCGAGCAATTGAAAGAACTCTAACCTGCCATTTTGCATTGGAGAGTTAGACAGTAAAATTATTAAAACATTCACTTGCCCATTCACCCAGAAGAGACCAGTTTCGCGAGATTCCAGCTTTACAGTTTCGCGAGATTCCAGCTTTACAGTTGTCCCAAAGCTCCAGGTTTCGCGATAAATCAACGTCTGGTATCATGCTAGCTCCTCCACGCATTTACCATCGAAGATGCCATCCACAGGATCGAGTCACTGAACTTTGTTGGAGACTATGGAGATCAGCATATATTAGTAGCAAGATTGAAGGCGGTTGGAAAGATTAGCTACACAATCATCTCATCGATCTTCATCAATTAAATCACAGGATTTTAATTATTCTGTTAGTTAAAAGAAGATTTGGTTCTGTTTTTCATTCTATGTTTTCTAAATCTAATTTCTAACTTCTAATTGCAGGTTAAAAAAAAAGGAAATCGCCTGGAATAAGTAGATGGTATTCTGCATAGAGAGGGAAATTTTCTATCTTTTCATTAATTACCGTTTACATTACTAGAATTATAATAACATTCCACCTTAGTAAATGAACGCTGATTGATATATTTTTGCAGGTTTGCAGGGATGCCAAGCTGTGCCCGCCATCTTTATCTCGATTGCAGATTCTCTGCATCCAACGGGAAAGAAGCAAAGTCAACTGTTGACTCTGCTTCTTGCACGTTGGATACAGGGAATCTGCAATCCAGATAAGCTCAAGCAGTTGTGCCAAGCTGTGGAGGTTACGATATCACCGAGGATAATGTGATAGAACTATTGTTGTGCTATTAGTTTGACCGCGAAATTTGTAAAGACGCGATGAAATCTCGAGAGCCAAACGAAAACTTGATAACAAAAGAAGCATCCAAAAAATGAAGGAATATTAACAGTTCTCTAATTTCATGGAGACGGTTATGATGTGCAGTTATCTGCTAGAGTTAGAGATCGGTTATCCTATTTAAGCAGTACGTAAACGCTGTTGGCGATGGGGGAAGGCTCGAGAGGGCTTGAAGGATTTGTCTTTCTTAGTTCAGAGAGCAGACCACGAGCTGCGTTGAACAGAGCAAAAAAGTTTTGTTTCATGTTCTGGAACGTGCTTAACAGAGCTGAGAGCACTCAACAGTATTCTAAAAGATTTTTCTTTTCAGATCTAATGAGACACTGCCAAAGGGGACTTCTGGAGAAGGAAAAGTTTGGCACAGGAGAAATTGAAAACACCTTTTCATGAGGTTTATGTAATTTCTTACAGAACTTGATGCAGTATCGTTTTTCACATCTCTTGTCATCGATTTGGTTAAATTTCTTTAACGGATTTCAATTTTTCATGTTTCAAATTGACAGATGATGTTATTGTTTACTTGCAATTGATAAATGCATTTGTTTAAAACTTAGATTTTTCTTTGTTATTGATTCATGTATTGATAAAGCTTTAAGGAATTTCTTCTTTTAATTGTCTTTATCTATTTCTGTAACAGTGACATTTTTACAACAAGGAATGTTGGTTTTTCAACTAACATGTGTATATGTAGGTTAACTTTGAATGACATAATCTTAAGTTACTGTTAATTGAATTTTTTTAATTAACTGTGAGTTAGGTGATAAGATCTTAATCTAATTTACATTTCAGTTGATTAGATGAAAATACTTGTCTGTTCACACCTCTGGTTCACCTGCAAATCAACTCAGAATCATCTTTAGGTAACTTAGATTTAGATCAAGTTTTTTTTCCTAGTTAGATTTGAGTTTACTTTTCTTTACATCACCCACCTTGTTTTCCAATCTGGGAAACAGATCCTTTGTGGATCAAATTCACAAAAGCTAGGAGAGGTTATTGAAATATCCATGGGAGATCACTACCTTAAACAGCTCGAGGATAAAACAATACTTGTGTAGGATTGCTTGAAGCCTTTGGCTGGGTCTTCTTCCTGTGTTGTAAGTCTTAGATGCCATTTTCAGCCACATCCACTACTGAGGCTTCAACAGCAGGTTTCGCACCAATTATTCTGCACCATTAATCTTCTTCGGGCTCTTCGTGACTGTTGATCTACTGTGGAAATCGGATATTGGATATGGGTTGATGCACAATTATGGACTCCTTTAAAGACACTTTAGATGCCACATAATACTGGAAAAACCTGGAAACTCTGACTTTAGGTGACAATTAGGGGTACTTCCCTAACTTATTTGAAGATGAAGTAAAAAGACAAAGAATAGGTAATTGAATCAACTTTCGTAATATATAGCATTTATGCAGAAAAAATGTGTGTAAATGCTTATAAAATTAGTTTTCGTGAAATTGGGTTTTCAAATTTTGAGCACATCTTGACATATATGTTTGTGTGGGTGCAACAATATATGAAGTAAATGATGTCAATTTGGGATAAAATCTTGCAGACATATAAATGATATATGGACCCAGTGCAACACTATTTATTCAAAAAATTTCATGAATTACTTTATTATTATTAATTATTGAAGTCACAAAAGCTTGAAATGAAAACGTTATGTGCGGGTGCAACACTTTAGGCGCAAAAATTAATGAAATCATTGATTTCTATATATAAGATCAAGAGCTTGCTCTTTTCTAGTGCACCATATAGTTTTCTTGGGAAATGGTGATGGAAATTAAAAGTTATATAAGAAATAATCGATGTATCTATTTTCGAAAACTGACGTGCATCATTTAGAAAAATAATAATAAATAGATAAAACATACTTTTGAAGGAAAAAATTACAATTCAAAATTGTAAGATCGTACTCTACAATATTCTAAATTTTCATAAAAAAATATTGTGTATGTCATAGCAAAACACGCCATCGAAACTGAGCATATTGATAGAGTTCTAAAAGACAAGCAATAGCCCTGGTTTATTTGTCCTAGCCAGTAGGTTCGATAGTTCGAAGTTATTTCCAGACATAATGCCAAACCTTATTCCCGTCGATTTTTTTTATTTAAAAAACGCATATGAGTTCTAAGGTATATGTGGTATAGCTTATTCATAGGACATATGCGATATGAATAAGCTATAACGCATATGCGTTATAACGCATATGCATTTTTTCTTAACTAATTTGGTACGAGAGTAAAAAAGAGTAATGGAATCCTTATCCCATTATAATACCATTTAGACTCCCAATATTCCATCCAGACGGCCTATGGGGTGGATCATGGCTCAACATTACATTGGTTAAGAGGGGGGGGGGGGAGTCAAAGGAGGGAGAGGAAGGTGTAGAGGGAATCATGCGAGGGAGGGATGGGTAGGGGACATATATGGGGGGGATGAAGGGAGGAGAAATATAAGGGAAAGGGAGGGATGGTTATGGGAGAGATATGAGGGGGGTGATGGGAGAGATATGAGGGGTGGACGGCTGTTCATCAATGTCTATAGATGTACGGTCCATAGAATAGAACAGATCATCTGGTACCAATAATATTCAAATAAGTGTGTGGCCATCAGTGTAATGAGTGTTTATTTATATGTGTATTAAAGATTTCAACAGTTTTCAAGATTTAGTAATTAGTATTTATAGTAATCGGGTGAAATCTCATTACTATCATCATCATCATCATCATAATCATCATCATAGCCATAGTCATCATGATCATCATCATCATTGTTTATCATCATCGTCATCGCAATCATCATCATCATCGTCATCATTCTCATCATCATCATCCTCATCATAATCATTGTCATAATCCTCCTCCTCCTCCTCATCATCATTGTTCCTCATCATCATCGTCATCATCATCATTCTCATCCTCATCCTTATCATCATCATCATCACCATCATTGTTCATCATCATCCTCATCATCATCATCATCATCATCATCACCATCATCCTCATCATCATCGTCATCATCATCACCGTCATCATCATCATAATCCTCCTCCTCCTCCTCCTCCTCATCCTCATCATCATCATCACCCTCCTCCTCATCATCACCATCATAGTCATCATCCTCCTCCTCATCATCACCATCATTTTTCATCATCATCGTCATCGTCATCATCGTCATCATCATCATCCTCATCATCACCATCATCATCCTCATAATCATCATGGTCATCATCATCAACATCATCATCATCACCCTCATCCTCATCCTCATCATGTTAGTCATCATCCTCATCCTCCTCATCATCACCATCATAATCATCATCATCACCACCCTCATCTGCATCATCATCATCATTGTCCTCATCATCATCACCATCATCGTCATCATCATCATCATCATCATGGTCATCATCCTCCTCCTCCTTATCATCACTATCATTGTTCATCGTCATCGTCATCGTCATCATCACCATCATCACCCTCATCCTCATCATCATCATCATCATAGTCATCATCCTTCTCATCCTCCTCCTCATCATCATCATCATCAACCATCACCACCCTCATCCTCCTCATCATCATCATGGTCATCATCATTATAATCATCACCTTCATCCTCCTCCTCATCATCATAGTCATCCTCCTCCTCCTCCTCATCATCACCATCATTGTTCATCATCATCGTCATCGTGATCATCATCATCATCATCATTATCATCATCACCCTCATCCTCCTCCTCATCATCATAGTCATCCTCCTCCTCCTCCTCATCCTCATCATCATAGTCATCATCCTCATCATCATCATTATAATCACCATCATAGTCATCATCATCCTCATAATCATCATCATAATCATCGTCGTCATAGTCATACTAGTCATGATCATCATCATCATAGACACTACCATGGTCCAAGGATATGTTTGGACGTCTTAGCCATTGGTATGGGATCCATTGTAAGGTTACAGAAGTTTAACATATTTCAGTCCAAGTTTGATATGCATTTGATATTTAATATTTTAATTTTTGATAGGCATAGATTAGTCAAGTTGCATATTTAGTGAGCACTAAATTGCATATGAGATATATCGCATATGCATTTTGGAGATCATGTAAAAAAACTGCATGTTAATTAAAAAACATTGTATCAATATCGCATATGCGATAAAAAGGAGGTGCGTTATATCGCATATGTGATATGTGTTATATAAAAAATGTTGGGTTGCGTGCTGTGGGCAATGTTTACTATAGAAAAAGACATAATTTTTCTGAACCCACACACAAAGAACTGTTCAACATACAATTTAATCATTACTTACATAATTCCATAGTTTTTTACAAGCTTGGGTGTATTTCAATGGAGAATGTACGTAATAGAGGTCGAAAGTCAGCGAGGAAGGTGCTTACACCAGAAGAAGATGAAAATAAAAAAGGAAAAAAGAGGGAAGATTCAAGAAATCGTCGGCATTCCTTACATGAGAAAATAGTTCCCATTCCCCCTCAACAGATACTTGACGTAGAGGCTGAGGAAGATAATGAAACATTAAAGGAAGCTGGTTATACGAAAGTTGATATTATTGATCCATTAGTAAACGAACAATCTTGTGAAGAGTTCAATAATTATGTTACTCTCGATGCAAATGTGACTTAGAAACAACCATGGCCAATGGTTCAATCTCCTAATCAAAGTTGTCAGCCTGTAGTGGGTGTAAACGTCACTCCAGCATTTCAAACGGAAAGAAATTTTGCATCAAAACAAAAGAGAACTCCTAAACACATACAAGTGGACGAGAGCGAATTGAATTCCATGGAAGGTAAGGTGGCTAAATGCACTATTCTTCGTCATTTTTCTCAAATAATGAAACAATATTTTGATAACAAATCCAAAGCCGGTAAATGCCAATTGTTTTTAGCTTTGCTTAAATCTAGAAATATGGCAACTGTTAGAATAAATTTAGGCATAAGAACAATGAAGAATATCAAATTTAGTAATCACATTGTTAAATATCTTGCTGCTGCATTCACATCGATTGGTAAAAAAAATCGTTCACAGGACTGTAATGTGGCTCGTCGTGTATTGGATGAATCAATTGTATGTAGTTCCGCAAGAGAACGTCGTTTACTTAAATGCACATCACAAATTTTTCCTTTGCATCCAAAGACACTTAAAAAATATTCAGTAAGAAGAGACAACCTTGATGTAGAGGGACAAATGGAAACATTATGAGAATTTAGCGGTCGGTTGCCCCGCAAAGACATGAAGTTAGTCGAAGCAGTGAAGGGCCTAGTGCACACATTTTGGCATGATAACACTAGGCCTTCTTCTAACATGAAATATGTGTTAAAACATTGTAGGGGTTCTAGAAACAATGAACCTCATGTTAAACATTATCTTGACATGACACAAACTCAACTATTCGAGATGTTTAAAGTTTCCAACGTAGAGCTAAGGCTCGGGCAAAGATCTTTTGAAAAATGAAAGCATTGCTATGTTAGAATCAATAATATTCGGAACACTTGTTGTTGTAGATACCACATAGAGTTTGACCTATATTACCATACATTTGCACATATACGTCATTTTTTGCATCCTAACCATGTGTAGGAATGCTCAAGTACAGTACCGCCAATGTCATCCATAGATTTCATCCATAGCATAATGTGTCCAAGGCAAGATGGGTAGACACATTACTTAAAATAATGTGTAGACGGTTCTTGCAACAATTGTGGTGGGCTATCATTATGGTCTGATTGCATCCATGAAAGTGAAGATCAAGCATTCGGGAATGCAATTCTCAAGAAGAAGAACTATCAGTATGGGATATATCAGCTACATTATGGGAAAGAAAGCAGGAAGATTAAATTGGTGACTTCACAAGTAAATTGTTGAATATTGATATATTAATATTCATGTACACATTTTTTTATGTGGTTTTATAACACTGTTTATTTTTTCACACCAGGTGCAAGTATGTGATTTTATTTCAGAGTTTCGTGGAAAGATCCAACAGTACATTCAACATGTCGATATGGTACAGTGGCAAGATGAGCAATTCAGAATATGTCGGGACACCTTCCCTCTTGGAACAATACTATCAGTGGTTGACTTTGTGGAAAATTACACCCTACAACCACAAAATGAAATACAAAGTCAATACTATCACTCAGAGAAGGTGAGCATAATTGTGCATATCACGTATCGACATGGGCAAGATAGAAATGAAGAGAAATGTGTGATATTGAAAGAGAGTCACTTCTACATAGTAACGACCAGACCCATGACATCCATTACGTGCAACATTGCTTTAAATTATTCTATGATCATGAAAATAATGAATGGAGTTCTGACTATTGGTTGGCGCGTTTCTTACAGGGGAAACAAACCATTCTCGAACCTGTTAGAGATGATGAAAATATTGAATTCCCAACTGGCTCGATGGTTATAAAAGGGGAGTACTTGACACTTGCAGCACAACATAAAAGGAAGGGTGGGTATGTATATCAGGATTATAGACCAGGAGCTACTGTATACCACTTCACCAAACTAGTAGTTGATATAAACATCAAGCTGCGCACACTTGGTCACAAAAATAAGTCACATTTACGATACTTGCTACCTCATATAGAGCACGAAAGATTGATGGACACCATCAGCACCAGAGATGAGATGGAACTAGGGTTTAGTGAGCTCTTTACAAGTTAAGAGACAGAACTAGAAACACATGGACATGTACAAATTGGAAACCAACTAGGGTTTCATGAACACCAATTTGCATGCTATCACTAGGGTTGACAAGTTATGACATGGAACTAGGGTTTAGTGAGCAATTTACAAGTTATGAGATGGAACTAAAAACACATGGACATGTACAAATTGGAAACCAGCTAGGCTTTCATGAACACCAATTTTCATTCTATCACTAGGGTTGACCAGTTATGACATGGAACTAGGGTTTAGTGAGCTCTTTACAAGTTATGAGATGGAACTAGAAACACATGGACATGTACAAATTAGAAACCAACTAGGGTTTTGTAGAAGGAGAGAGTCGACATAAGTCGACTTGAACGAAGACCGACTTAGTCGATCAGTCGACTAAGTCGGTCGGCCAAGCAAACACAGTAATTAAGTCTGCTAACTAATAGTCGTGTCGGTTCACCGAACTGACAGGTAGTTATTTTTGTAACTGTTTGTAATCTGTATATATTAGGCTGTTGAGCCTCACAAGAACCTAGTTCAGTTCTTGGCTTTGTACGATCTATTGAGAATAATATAATCTGTTTATCCTATCTGTTCTTGTCTCTTGTATCTGTGTATATTCTGTATATTTTTGTATGTATTATTGGTAACCTTATGTGATCTGTGAGATTACAACATTGGTTTCGTTGCCGGTAGTACATAACTGGAATATATGCTCACATATGATACCAGAACAGGAGATAAAGGACTGGTGGGAGCGAAAAATTGCTAACTATCTACAAAATTACGCGAGAAGGAACAGATTGACAGTCGCAGAAGCAAAAGCCAGATTTTTCACTGACACTCACGAAAATTTTGTCGAATCCATGCCACACCTACTGAAGCAGCTTTTGGATGAGAAAACCGGACAAGACTAAAGAAGAACAGTTACTCCAGAAACTGATCCGAGGAGGTCGTACGAATCTATCGGAGTGGTTCGAAAAGATAGCCGACGACTTCTGTGAGGAACAAGCAGTCGAAGACAGGACTTTTGTGGAAACTGTTCGACATAAATTTTTCACAGAATTTACTGATCAATTCTTTTGTTCCTTACCGACTCTACTGTTCAAGTTCTTAATAGAAAAAGGAGCAGGCCATATTGTCGAAGCTCGACCACCGTTACGCGAACCACCCCCTAATACTAACTAGGCGGAGAAACAGAAGAAGTGGGAAAAATTCATCGCTGAAAGGGAGTGGGAATACTTCCTGAGTAAATAGACACTATCCGAGCTTTTTAAAAAAGCGTCGGGTAGGCTATGGGGGGGTAGCTGGTCGTGTGTCGAAGAAGGAGCATAGTGGATACCAGTCGACCAAGCCAGTAATGAACAGTCGACCGAAGAGGATTCGAAGGAATAGTATTGTATGAAAGTATGTCGGACATTAAGAGACTCGAGCGGGACGAACGACAACAAAGAAGGGAAGCCAGACGTGAACGAGCAGACGAGCTGCGTTGAGAACAAAACCCTAGGGAGACCGACCGAGATGAGAATCTGCCAGAGTCGGGTCATGACCGACACAAAGAAGGCGTAGATGAAGAGACGGCCCCTAACGAAGAGGAAGTGTGGATAGAGCAGTAAGAAGCTCTCCGAATAGTGGTTCCTGATGAAGTAACCCTGTCCCCCGCCAATTCCCATACCGTAATACAGACTATTATTGAAGACGACCTCCGACTGAGAGCTGGTGACATTACAATCTGGAGTCGACTAGGTGATGAACCTTACCCGGGACGACACCTTGTTATACGCCGACCGGTCGAAGGGAACTGGGTGACCTTTCAAATGGCACCCTCCTTTCGTAGTATCCACTTGCTCCTACCGACACATGAAGGAGCACCCCCCCTGCCACATACAACTTTCGAAGAGAACCAAGAGTCCGACCTGAGCACGCAAAGTGACAGTGGGTCATCGAGAAGACAAATTATCAACAATCCGCTGTACCGCGAGAAAGAAACAAACACCGACGGAGGTACAAGTTTCGTCGACCAAAACCCCATCGCCACTGTTAGAATAATCAACCCATAGTATTTACCCACTTAGACATTATTTCATTTATTTTGTCTTATTTGCCTAGTCCATGAGTCCCACCATGTGCAAGT
>LPNX010063974.1:12867-23826 GCA_001517045.1 Pseudotsuga menziesii
TGTAAGTTTTTTTTATTATATTATTCAAAAAATCTATTTGAATCAGATCCTTTTATAGGAATTACCAACATTCAGATTATTTTTGTTGTAATTATTATACACTGTGTATATTATACATTGTTGTAGGGTATTAACTCTGTTAATTTGTATATTTATGTTCTTGTGTTTATAATTAACTGCTTTAAGTAGGTTAAACATAACAGTTTGTCATTCTGTAGCACATAACCTGAATTAACCTTGGTAATCCTAAGTGTAGGACCAGATAACAATCCGTAGCATTAATTTTAATCTTTACACTTTTAAATTTCCAGGCTAACAGAGCCTTTAAACTTGTCGGGAACAACCATCCCAAACAGCTTGGAGACTGTCCTAAGGATCCCAGTCTGGGTTGTATCCCCCGTTGCGGGCTTAGTCAAATACGCTCGTCAACAATGGCGCTAGAAGGAGGGCCAGCGTAAGCCAATGGCTGATGAAAAAAACCCTGTAAACAAAATTAATCAGCCAACCACCCCTCAGATACAATCTACTGCACAACCACGCTCTCACCGTTCATCACGAGTGAATGAAACCCCAGTAAGCGACTCTGTTCGAAATCCGATCTCTCAGTTCAACTCTCCCGGTATTCACTTACCTGAAGAAATAGACCAGTACGAGCAAGCCATAAATGACTCTCGTAGAATTTTAACTAGGGCTTATTCGAATCTCACCGGGAGCCATCCCACTGAATTACCTCTTCCGTAGATTACACGTCCTCGTACCCATCATCCTGAATCTGCTCTAGGAGAAAAAGAACAACCTTTAGGTGCCCATCCCGATCCTCACATGCAACAATATTTTACAGGCACCAACCAGCCTTCCTCTTCCTCAGGACCACCTGCTTCAGGAGCGATTGGACAACCACCATCGCCGCCTCGATCGCCTCCTTGTGTTTTACAAACACCACCTTCACCGCCTCCAACTCCAAGAAACATGGCAGCTGTAAATCCCCCAAACCCCAATGCTAATATGCCATGGCTAGCTCAGGATGCAGTGGCCGTCCCCGGCATTCAGCACCCTTTACCTAAACATCCTAAGAAATTACTGCCTAAGTTCAACCCTGAGTCGAAAGAACCAGCAGAAGATCATGTCAAGAAGTTTATGTTGGCAGTTTGACTCTTGGATGTTGAACATGAAGATGTGGTCTGTCGGCTTTTCCCTTATACATTTGAGGGAAAAGCATCGACGTGGTATTTTTCACTTACAGCTGGTTCCATTACTAGCTGGAACGAATTTGATCTTGCATTTACAAACAAGTTTGGAGATGACAAGACTCCTGCTATTTTAGTCTCAGAATTGTCTAGAATTCGCATGGAACCCAAAGAAAAGGTTAAAGATTTTAACCAGCGTTTTCTAACTTTAAGAAACAAGATTCTTGCTACCTCAAGGCCGACTGAGGATGTTACTGTTGAATTTTACACTTCAGCCTTACCGGGAAAAATATCCATGTTTCTCAGGAAAAAAGCCAAACTTACCCTAGCTGAAAACTTTGAAGAAGCAATTAAAGTCGAAAAATATGTGAATGCTACAAAGGCAAATCCCGGAGTAGATAATGATTCAGCATCTTCTTCTCGAAAGAAGGTAGATAGTCCTGCCAAAAGATTTGACAAAAGGGGCCAAGATGCCTTAGATATTGACAGTTTACAAAGAGTCATTAAAAAACTGTCTAATGAAATCATAGATTTAAAAAAGGGTACTTCTGAAAATACTGCAAACAAAGAACCACCTAAACAGTTTTTCAGAAAACCTTTTCAAAATTCAGCTGTGAAACAAACTCCACCCTCTGAAGCTAACAGCGTTGAGGAACTCAATAGCTTCCTCAAATCAATATTTTCAGATCTAGAAACATCTACTGAAAATGAAACTCAGTCTTTCGGACAGATTTCTCAAGATAACCAAAAAACAGATGATGGCAGTGACGATAAACCACCCCATGTCATCAGTCATTCCTGGGACACCTCAGAATTAACTGATGACGAAGATGTGGCTGTTGTCAATGTAAATCAGCATCAGTACAACACCAGAAGTAAAAAATACCAGCCCCCAGGTGAACCTGCTACAACTGTTAAAGATAATAGTTCAGCTGTCAAAGATAAAGATCAGTCTGCAAATATTAAATCTGCACATTCCCTTGAGTTAGAATACGACTTGATTGAAGACTTAAAGAAAAGCAGAGCCAATATCTCCCTATATGAACTCATAAAGATACCTGTGATTCGAGATAAAATGGTGCAAGGAGTTTGCCCAAGTAAATCTGGTAAGACTCCTTCCAATCAAAATAATTCTGCCATTAATAAGGATAGCTCAAAAAAGGCTTCAATTAATGCATCATCCATAGGCAAGAAGTCTGATTCTTCAACTCTGCCCTTTTAAATTACATTTGAAATATTTAATCGTAAATTGCATAACTGTATGATAGACTCAGGGGCCTCTAAGAATGTGATGCCTTACTCTGTATGTAAAAAACTTAATGCTGTCCCTAAACCGTGTGATACAAGTATTGTACAGCTTGATCGTTCAAATGTAAAGGTAATAGGTAAGTTGAAGCAGGTGCTGATAAGGTTGGCTTCGAATCCTCAAGTTCACTTTATCATTGATATTATTGTTGCTGACATCCCTGAAGCATATGGTTTGTTCCTTAGCAGGGATTGGTCACAAAAACTCGACGAGTATTTTGCCACAGATTGGTCGCACCTGTGGATATCTCATAAGGGTTGCCCGAATAAAATCAGAATCGATCGAGAACGGTATATGAAGCATACCATCACTAAAATTGATGACTCAAATGAACCAGTCTTGTTCATTGATACCATAATGGGTAACTATATGGCTGACTCATTTTTTGGGAACTTGGAAGCTGAAATTTCAGAAATTCCGAATTCAAATCAGCAGTCTGAAATTTGCCGTTTTTCACAAGCCCCAGCTGAAATTCCAGTCCCAGATACACCACATTTAGATCTCAATGACGGTTTTTGGTCTCTTTACTTTGACGGTTCCAAGTCAAAAGAAGGATCTAGTGCAGGATGCTTACTGATTGATCCTTATGGTAAAAGGTACTTCATTTCATGCAGATTAGAATTCGATTGCACCAATAACATCGCTGAATATGAAGCCCTCATTCAAGGGTTGAAGAAAGCAATTGACTTGGGAGCCAAAGCCTTGGTAGTCTTAGGAGATTCTGAGATTATTGTTCGTCAAGTACGTAATACAATACACTGCATAGCTGGACACTTGAGAAATTATCAGGCTGAGGTATGGAATTTACTATTAGCATTTGAAGCATTTAATATAAGTTCCATCCCTCGTTATCTAAATTAGGAAGCTGATGTTTTAGCTAATGTTGCTTCAAGATTGATTCCATCAGAAGGAATCCTTACTGATGCTTTCTCGGTTGAATTGCTGTTCAGACCTTCTATACCTGACAACATAGAAAATTGGAGAGTCTTCAATGATGACCAGCAATTGATCGATTTTATGACTTTTAAAGATACTTTCAAAGATGCGATTTTGGATGAGATGACTCACGATGAGGATCTACACAATTTTGTGGTAATCCATAAGCCTTGTCCAATTCAGGAATCTCTCGATCAGGTTAATGCTCTTCCCAGGTCAGTAATCAAACTTGAGAAATTCTATGACTTAAAGGATAAATTTAAAGCTGTAAGGAATTGTAAAACTAATAGCTCCATCATGCAATCTGACATTGTGAATCTAGGAACTGAGCAAAACCCTCAATGTGTGAATATGGGCAGTACATGTACTACCCAGGAAAAAACAACCTTCATTAAACTCTTCAAAGAGTTTAAAGACATATTTGCATGGACGTATGATGACCTGAAAACGTTCGACCCTAATATCATGCAACATGTCATTCCTATGAAATAGGAGGCTAAGCCTTTTCAACAAAAATTGAGGAAAATGCACCCCATCCTAGAACTAGCTGTCAAGAAGGAGCTAAATAAACTCCTTTCCGCCAGAACAATTTTCCCTGTTCGGCATGCACAGTGGGTAGCAAATCTTGTACCCGTGAGGAAGAAAAATGGTGACATCAGGTTATGTGTCGACTTCCGAAACCTGAATAAGGTTTCTGATAAAGACAATTATCCTGTTCCTACAATGGAGAAAATCTTGCAACAGGTCTCCGGATCTAAAATGTTTTCACTACTAGATGGTTTTTTAGGGTACAACCAAGTGTTGGTATCCAAAGCTGACCAATTGAAAACAACTTTTAGGACGCCTTGGGGAACCTATGCGTACAGGAAAATGCCATTTGGTCTCATAAATGCCGGAGCAACATTTCATAGGGAAATGGACGTTGCCTTCAAAGGTCTGATTGGTAAGTTTGTCGTTATTTATCTTGATGATGTTACCATATTTTCAAAAAATAGGACTGATCATTTAACTCATCTCAGGAGAGTCTTTGAGCATTGCAGGAAGTATGGGATTTCTTTAAATCCTAAGAAGTCTATCTTTTCAGTCACGGAAGGTAAGTTGTTGGGTTTTGTTTTTTCCAAACAAGGCATCAATATTGACCCAGAACGCACCCGTGCCATATCACATATTTTGATGCCCCACTCAAAGAAGTCCATGCAGTCGTTTCTTGGAAAGATAAATTTTGTTTCTAGATTTATTCCTGGGTTTACGGAAATTGTTTGGCCACTTCAGAAAATGATAAGAAAGGATGTTGAGTTTAAATGGAACACTGATGAGAAGCAATCTTTTCATGACATCTTAAAAGCGATTGCTAAAGCTCCCACTCTAACTAGCCTAGATTTTTCCAAACCTTTCGTTTTGTATACGTTTTCTTCTGATTCTTCTTATGCTGCTGTTCTGACATAGAAAAACCAGGAGAATAATGAAGCTCCTATCGCTTTTACAAGTTCTGGTCTCAACGGTGCAGAATTAAATTACCCAGAAGTAGACAAGCAAGCTTTCGCTGTTTTCAAATCTGTTAAACATTTCAGGCCTTACTTACTAAAGTCCCACACCAAAGTCATTGTACCATATTCTGCAGTTAGAAATCTCTTGGTACAGAAGGATCTTGGTGAAAAAAGAGCACATTGGGTCACAGCACTTCAGGAATACGACCTGGAAATAAAACCTTTAAAGATTGTCAGGGGACAAGGACTTTACAAGCTAGCAGCTGGGTCTGTGGACAATTCTGATCTTGATCTGTACTTCTTTAGCGAAACTTCTTTATTTGAAAGGGAATTTTTTCCAGTCTCCACTCCTCCTGATTCGTGGTATGATGATATTAAGTTCTTCTTATTGCATGGGACCGCCCCTGAACATTTAGACCCACGTCATAAGAGGGCTTTAAGATTGAAATCTACACCTTATCAACTTATTGATAATATTTTGTTTAGAAATAATTTCGAAGGAGTTCTCCTTCGTTGTCTAGAAGGACATGAGGATGATAATGTGTTATCTCAACTACATGCAAGACCAGCTGGAGGAAACTTCAGCGGAGAAACTACTGCTCATAAGATACTTAAAGCTGGGTACTACTAGCCCACATTCTTCAAAGACGCATATTCTTTCGCAAGGAAATGCCAAGAATGTCAGAGAGCAGGAGGTAGACTAAAGAAGGCAGCATTACCCCTCCAGCCGGTTATCATCGAAGTCCCATTTCAGCAATGGGGTCTGGATATTGTTGGCCCAATCACACCAGCCTCTTCACAACAACATAAATACATTTTGACAGCCACAGAATACTTCACTAGATGGGTTGAAGCCATCCCTTTGAGGGTAGTCAATTCCGAACAGGTGATATCTTTCCTTGATTCTTTTATTATTACCAGATTCGGTGTTCCAGAGTCTTTAATATTTGACAATGCAACTTATTTTTCCTCTGCAAAATTAACTGAGTATGCATTGGATAGGGGTATAAAGTTTAAATATTCAGCTAATTATTACCCTCGGGGTAATGGGTTAGCAGAATCCTCTAATAAAAATCTGATCAAGATTCTGAAACGTACTGTGGCTAACTATCATAGGAATTTGCATACTGCTCTGTCAAATGCTTTGTGGGATGACAGGGTAACTCCCAAATATGCTATAGGAAACTCTCCCTTTTTCCTGGTGTATGGTAAAGAAGCCATCTTACCCCCTCATTTGTTCTTACCCTCCTTACAGCTTGCCCAGTCAGTACAGGAGGTACCATGTTCTGCCATGGAGCATCGAATTAACACCTTACAGAAACTGGAGGAAGATAGGGAGTTGGCTAGAAAAAAAATTGAGAAACACCAACAGACTGTGAAGCGTTGGTTTGACCTCAGGAAGCCAGTCAGTCAAGATTTGGAAGTAGGTGACTTAGTCTTGAAATGGGACAAGGAACACGAAGATAAAGGAAAACACACAAAGTTCCAATTCCTGTGGCTAGGGCCATTTATTATTACAGAAAAACTTGGTCCTAGTACTTTCAGGTTACAAACATTGGAAGGTGACATTGACAACCTTCCAGTAAATTGTCACCTAATCGAGAGATATTTTTGCTGATCCCCTTCAAGGGATCATCCTGTATATACCTGTGTGGTGTGTTTGCTTGATGCATTTTATTTCATTGTCCTTTTGATTGATTTGTTGTTTTGTTTGTGTTATGAACCTGGTAAATTCATCAAACCCTGAACTGATGGCTCATTTTAAGTTCTGTCATTTATCTGTAAATTATGCACTAAAGACATTATTATCCTAGAAAATGTCATTTGGTTTTGGTTTCTTGAACAGAGAATGGTGTTTTCATTGTTCTAGATCCTACTAGAAAAATCTCAAACCATGTTAAAATTAATTAAGTATATCAGTCTCTGCAAAGATTTTCCCAATGGGATTGGGGCAGTACTTGGTAAAGTTATCTATTCAAATCTTTTACGCTGTCTCTTCTCGTAAAGGGGATCAGATTCGCCTCCATATCTGCTAAGATAATCTCATTTGAGATTAATAATAATTACGTTCTGGACAAGGAGGGACTTGAACATATGAAAAATCTGAAGGATAGAAAGTCTCATCATGAGCTGATCTGCTCAGGATCATAGGTTTGCTTCCAGTAACATTGTCATCTCCGGTCACCAATCCTGGGCAATGACCCTTGGACAGAAAAATCTGAGGGGTGAAAGGTCTCATCACGAGCCGATTCATTTTACTGTAATGTAGACTGGTGACTGACATGGTTACTATCTGGTTACCAAGCCTGAACCATGGCCTGCATGAGGAATAAAATTAAAATAAAACAATGGTAACAGTTTCTCCCGACCAGAATTGTACATATATAACTAGCAGATAGGATACTGGTGTTCTGAGGGCTTAGAAGCAACCCTGTCGAGGCTATGAACTCCTACTGGCAGCAGGGCCATGCTTGTGGTATTGATATTTTATCCTAAAAACTGAGCCATTTACTGTCTTACTCTTTGAGGACTAATTTTTGTTTGAGACCTGATTTTATCAAACAAATCGATGAAACTGTAATTTTCTGGTAAGTTTTAGAATTGTGAAATGCTTGAATTTGTTTGAGATGTTAAAACAGTGATCTTTGTATAATGGCTTGTATTAAGGATTTAATTTCTCCATGTGCATGATTTCAGGTTAAGAGGCAGAGATAACTGTTCCGCCCAGCTTGGCGCCATCTGTTGTGCCCTGGCTCAACAGCCTTTACAAAACATTATTTCATCTAATAAAATCCTATTTTATTAGATGATATTAGATGAAATGTTCGAATTTCTCAGTGCAAAATAAATAAGAATTACGGCTACTGAAACAATGCCATTTTGTCAGCTACTGAATTGGGGAAATTCGTTGTTTTTAAAGCAACCTTTGCAACTATAGAATATTTAACAAAATCATCACTAATGAGTTATTATTTGTTTTTGGGTTTGAAATTAAGGATAAAGATTAATGATTTCTATACCCTTCGTTTTATCCTAATCTAGAAATTAATCCAAAGCATTATCAATTGATTTTGTTGATTTTGTTATTATAACTATTGTTAGGGTTCAAATATTATCAATGATTGGTTCATGGTGATTTTGGTCAAGACCTAGGGCTAGCATAAGCCAAATGTGTCACAAACCATTTTTCGACATGTCCTAATTTCTCAAACCATGGTCGACATTACCACCAATATCTATGCCAATCATTATTATATGGTATGTTTTGCAAAGTCGATTCTTGATTTAATGGTTGGTAATTATGATTATTTATCCGCCACCTTTAAAAGGTAGGTCGAATCTATGGTAGGGATTGCATGTATTATGGTTATCGTCAAGTTGATTTATGTCATAGCCTCTATCCTGATTCACCTATTGCGAAGCCAGCATGCTATCATGACGCTGGTACTTGACCTGTCTATCGCGTTTAAGTCTTGGTACCTATCCCTTGTCGTGGATTCCTGTAAATGGAACACCTGTTCTACGTACAGCAAAGGGTCTCCTGTTATTTAATTCAAGGTAAGTCATGATAATATCAGTTGTCTAGGGTCTTCGACCGTCGTTTTTGTCATCAATCGATTACCACTCCGAGTGCCGATGTCTTCGTTCATGCCAAACCCGCAGGGGTATAGCCTGCGTTTATGCATGGCTTATCCTGTTTATCACCTGGTTTTTCTTAGCCTTTATCCCAAGTGCTCACGATCTTGTGTTCTGTCTCTTGACGAGATCTAGTACCTATTTCGCATGCGGTTACCCACCTGGACTCAGCCAGTGATGACACCTGTAGTAAGGGTTGAACCCTGCGAAATGACCTTGTTAAATTCGAACTCTGAGCTCGCAGTAAAGGTCGAGGATATAGGGTGGATTCCGTTCTTGAATAAATTTTCTGATTCGAACCCTGAAGTTACTAGGGTTTTTGCTCTCTCCCTAGTTGATTTTCAAGTAGAAGTTGGTGATCTTTGGTTTTGGGTTGATGAACGGTCAATAGCGGCCGCAACAGGTTTGTCCCTGACTGGTCAGCGATGGTTCAAATACCAGAAGATGAATATAACAGAATGGGGGCAGTTGCTTAAAAACCCTGCTCAGGAAGTCTCTTTTCGAACTGGAGTGGCCCGTAAGTATTTCAAGACAGAATGGCGTCCTGTCCTTGATTTGATTCATCGTTACTTGACCTGTGAAGGCCAGTTATCGTCATCATATGTATATCACCTTCGGCTTATGTCTGTTTTTATAGGGTTTCTGTTAAATTTGCCTTATTATCTTTTACATAGCCTGTTCAAAATCTCCAATGCGATTAAAAAAGGCCCTAAACACGTCAGTCACAGTCTCTTTCATCATGGGTTGGTTCGCATGTTGATTGATACTGAGTTGTTGAAGTTGGGTCGGTCATGGGAGGAATTTGTAGAGTCCAACGGTTTTTCTTCATTTTGTCACTGCATGTTCGACAACCCTGATGACTGCAGCAAACACAAAGATCCTAGTTCAGTCTCAGTCCCTTCTCTGCGCAGACCTTTGTCGAGTCTTGGCCGTATGAGCCCTGAACCCTGCAAAACTCCCATGGCAAATCCGGTCGAAAGCGCTGACACTCCGTTAAGGTCTAAGCGCGTGAGGAGAGTTTCACCTTTGTCACCAACTACACCCCAAAATAGTATTGATAAAATTGGAAATCGTGGGCAAAATCAGCCCAAGGCTAAATTGGGTGGTAGATTCACCAGGAGCATGGCAAAAGCTACTTTTGTCAAAACCCCTATGAGTGACAAGGTTCAGGTGGAAACTGTTGTTTTAGATGAGGAAGAATTTGATATCTCTCTGCCTATTGATGATAATGTCGTTCAGCCTGAAGTTGTTTCAAATCCTGTCAATGAGACTCTTCCTGTTATTGACAAGGATATTCCTGTAGTCGACAAAGAGGCGCGAGAGGATTTGTTGTTTAATGCTCCGAATAAAGAAAAGCCTGTGCGCGCAAATTCGCCTGGTGTTTATTGTATTGCAGACATGGCTCATCCTTTGTTTATTAATTGCCTGTTGGATAAAATTCGTAGTATGGAGGATAGGGTAGGTGAAATGGAAGTGAATCAGGATTTAATAAAGGCTGAAAATGATATGTTGAAGGAGAAAGTTAATGTGAATGATCAACAGCTCCTCCGATTGAGAAATCATAAGAATAAGTTGATTAGGAGGGTTCTCAAATTGCAGGATGAAAATGACAGGAAAGAAGAAAAGGTTCATGAGCTTAACGCTCAGATTGCACTCATGCAGTTCAGGGTTGCTCCTTCGCCGACTCATTCAAGTGGGGTGAATATCCAGGTCTTTAATGCTCCGGTAAATTTTTAGTGTTTTGGAGGTGTGTTATTTTGATATCAAGTTTGAAGTTTTGATGATCAAGTTTTATTTACAGGTATTTGCTGAGTGTGAATTTTTTTATTAATTATTTCATTTGTTTTTCTATTTTAATTACATTTTAATTATGTTTCTTTTGTTTTGCATCGCAAGTGGTATAATGAATATTTTCCTTCCCCGATTTTGATGATTTCGGTTATATGGATGATCCCTCGATATCTGGAAGCAAATCGATCTTTCAGGGACTGTTTTCCAGGTGCCCTTACCTTATCTGTGTCCTCGATCTCCTGTTATGGACTGAGTATTCGCGTACATGCTGAAAAATGACATCTTCCCACTTGTCATTTTTATACGAAATCAGTTAAGGATTTCAAGTTGGATTATCTCCAGCTTTTAGGAGGTTTTATTTTTGGGAAAATTAAAATGTATTTATAGGGCAGTTAGCATAAGTGATAGGGGTCGATAATTTGGGAAAGGGAGGACAAGACCGCTGTTCGATCCATCTGTGACTTGTGACAGTTAACTGTCGGTAGCTACAGCGTTTGGACTGGTGATGCTTAATACATATATACAGTTTTTATACTTTACATATGATTGATAATATCTTTCGGTTTTGCCACTCGTTTTTCTATATTATAAATGTTTGTGATAATTTCCTTGAAGA
>LPNX010063974.1:24164-38151 GCA_001517045.1 Pseudotsuga menziesii
CTGTTCTTGTGTTTATAATTAACTGCTTTAAGTAGGTTAAACATAACAGTTTGTCATTCTGTAACACATAACCTGAATTAACCTTGGTAATCCTAAGTGTAGGACCAGATAACAATCAGTAGCATTCATTTTAATCTTTACACTTTTAAATTTCCAGGCTAACAGAGCCTTTAAACCTGTCGGGAACAACCATCCCAAACAGCTTGGAGCCTGTCCTAAGGATCCCGGTCTGGGTTGTATCCCCCGTTGCGGGCTTAGTCAAATGCGCCCGTCAACACCTTCAAATGCAGGAACTGTCAAGAACATGGCCACTTCCAAAGATACTGTCCCAACTAGCTGCTGAAAAAGAAGATACGGAAGGATGGCAGAAAGTCAAGAAAGGGAAAACATCCAGCAACACCAAAAATAAGGAGAAAACGATCCAGGAACCTCCAAAGGAAGGCAACTCATTGCCCAACCTTCAGGAAAATTCTAATGATGCCCAAAAACCCACACATGGTTAAGAAGCTGGCGAAGTTCGGGTGACACAAAGCCCAAGCGACCCAGCCCTTCAACCGGTTGCCTCCAGTCTGCCAAAGGAACATACTAGCCTGAGTTCGGAAACAGGAGTTGATTCCTCTGAGGAAGGTGATACTGAAGCAAGTAGCCCGTCAGTCTCTCCAAACCAACCAAAGCGTGGACGGAAGCCTGAGAAGAAAAGAAGGGAAGAGTAGTCCTACAAGGATGTAGTTCAAGGCTCACAGCATACCATTCCAGAAATGATGAACACCAGATCAGGGATGAAGCTAGGGAAAACCTCGAAAGGGGGCCATCCCCCTCAACCAGGTAAATAATGCAATACGTCTCCTGGAACTGCAGAGGACTAGGCAGCTCTCTAAAAGAAGAAGCCATAAGGGATTTAGTAAGAGTAGTGAGGCCGGAATTCCTCCTAATCCAGGAGACGAAAATGGAGGAGGAAGCACTCCTCCGAGCAAGGAACTCGTTTTGGAAGAAAGGCCCTTGTAGGGCTGTGAGCGCTAGAGGAGCCTTAGTCCAGGATCCTGCAAGAGAATGGGTGGAAGACTTGATGCTGGATTGGGACCTTGAAGATATCACCCCTGACAGAGGAAAGTTCACTTGGTCTAATAAAATATTTGGACCTGGCCACATTGCTACCCACCTAGACCGGTTCCTTATTCATTCCTCCTTCCTTACTCTTGGCCTTATGGCATCCTCTAAGATCCACACGCATTACACCTCCGATCATAAACCAATATCGCTCACCCTTTCCCCTGAAGTTCAGTTAGGTCCCATCCCCTTCTGATTCAGTCCATTATGGGTAAATCAGGATGGCTTCCTTGACATTGTGAACAAATCCTGGAATGAACCGGTTTATGGGTCTCCCTTCTTTGTCTGGGAAGAAAAACTCAGAAGGCTCAAAGCTGATTTGAAAACTTGGGCTAAAGGTCTAAGATTCCCTACAGATGAAAGGAAAAGAGTCTAGAAGGCTCTGGAACGGCACCAACTGGCCATGGAAGAGTCCCCTATCACCCTTTCCTTGCTCAATCGGGAAGTTGATCTCCAAAGGAAGTACCACAAAGCTTGTAGAGAGGAGGAAATCTACTGGAGAGTCAAATCAAGAACGATCTGGCTTCAAGCTGGAGATAAAAACACCACTTTCTTTCACAAGTAGGCCCAAGCTAGGAAAATCTACAACTCCATCAATGAAATTCAGATGCAAGACCAAATAATAAAGGAATTCAGCGGCATTAAGGAGGCTGCCAACTCCTTTTTCAAAAAGCTTTATTTTGCCCCGGACCGGGAACCTATGGATCCGAACTCCTACCCTCTATCAGAGATTCCAAATCTGATCAATGAAGAGGACAACCAGCTGCTGAACAATCCTGTGAGTATTCATGAAATTAAAAAATCCCTCTTCAATATGGACCCAGACAAAGCTCCCGAGCCGGATGGATTTACAACCTGGTTCTATTTCTCTTGTTGGGACATAATTAAAAGGGACTTGTACAGAATGATCAAGAAGGCTCAAATCTGCACCAAGTTGGGAGGCAGCACTAATTCCTCTTTCCTGGCTCTCATTCCAAAAGAAAAAGGAGCTAAGAACTTCAATAGATTTAGGCCAATATCCCTCTGTAACACGGGATACAAAATCATAACCAAAATAATGGCCAACAGACTCAAAAAAATTCTGGCAAAATTGATTCCGGAAAACCAAGGTGGGTTGGTAAGAGGTAGATAAATTCTGGACAATATAATATTAGTCCAATATGCCACTCATACCAGCTACAGGAAAAAAGAGAAAGGAATGGTAGTTACGTTGGACTTAGCCAGTGCTTTTGACAGAGTCACGCATGAATTCCTCTTTGCTGCCATGAGAAATTTCGGGTTCAATCAGAAATTTATTCAATGGGTTAAAGCCTACATATCAGCTCCCTATATAGCTCCGTTGACTAATGGCCGGCCTACCAATTTCTTCTAGGCCTCAAGAGGATTAAGGCAAGGCTGCCCTATCTCCCCAGTGCTCTTTGTCATCCAAGCTTCTGTTCTAAGTTTCCAGCTGAATAGAAGTCTCCAAAACAGAGCTCTCTCAGGCATAAGAATAGTTCCCAAGGTCAAGGATATAAACCATGCCCAGTTCGCTGATGACACTCTGTTATTGCGAGCAGCCAACCTCAATACAGCCAGGAATTTCAAATTAGAACTTGACTGCTAAATGAACAGCTCTGGAAGTGAAATAAACTTCCACAAAAGTAAGATCTATGGCTGGAACTGCTCCCCCCTCGAAATGCTGAACATATTTTGAATCCTTGATATGGAAGGCATCTCAATCTAGGATACCTTTACCTACATGGGCATTCCTATTTTTAAAGCTTCTCCTAAAGTTGTCCATTGGCTGCCCCTTCTGGACAAGCTCAAAAACAAAATACAAGCATGGGGAGCAAACTGGCTCAACAAGGCAGGTAAAATTATTTTGATAAATTATGTCCTCACCAGTCTTCCTATTTATCAGTGTTCAGTTCTGTTAGCACCCAAAACCATAACGAGCAAGATTGAAGAGCTGCTCCAACGCTTCCTTTGGGAGGGGGGTCAAAATAATGAAAAGAAGCTGCACCTTGTTAGCTGCGACAAGGTCACAATGCCAAAGCTGGAGGGGGGCCTTCAAATCAGAGATGTGGCCACCCAAAATCTAGCCATGGGTGGCAAAATCCTCTGGAACATGATTTCTGACAAAAATACTTGGAGCAAGCAGATCCTCCAGAAAAAATACTTCACAGGAAACAAAAAAGGGTGCCTTGAAAATCCCACAAAAATGCAGACCGGATCTCCAATTTTCTTGCTATGCAAAAGAGACCTTCCTTACTTCATAGCCAAGCTCACGTGGATACCTGGAAATTGAGCAAATATAAAAATCTGGGAAGACTCTATACTTGGAGATCATCCTTTTAACAGCCTGAACGAGCTGGGGAACATCAAAGCCTGGCTTTTTGCCAACAATTACAGCACACTGTGGGATATTTCCTCATGGGGAAACGATGATAAAGAATCCTAGGTAACCTGGAATCTTGGAGATTACCCGGATGAGCTCAAGGAGGAAGCGCTAAAGCTGTTGGATATCCTCCAAGGGAAATCGCCCATTAGTGCCAGATCCAAAGATAAACGGGGATGGGGCTCCGGTTCAGGTAAATACTCAGCATCTAGCGGCTATGCTGCTATTCTGGAGTGGCCTTGGGCTCCCCCCAATCCTGCCCCATGGAAAGCTCTATGGAACTACCCGTCCATCCTGAAAATTGATATCTTCATCTGGACCTTGCTTCACAATAGCATTCTCACCAATGATAATCTCAAGAGGAAAGGCTAGGTTGGGCCTTCTCGCTGCCCATTGTGCAAATGCACTGAAGAAAATGCAGATCACCTTTTCATAACCTGCGATTTTACTCAAGAAGCATGGAGAATAATGCTAGGTCCTATCGCTATCATTTTACCCAAATCAATCGTGGAGATGATAATTCGCTGGCACCTCCTTTATCCCTACGACCTGAGCAAAAAGAATCTTATCAAGACCAGGTGGATGTGGATCCCCAAGTTCCTATCTTGGAAAATTTGGTTGGAGAGAAACAATATAATATTCAAGGAAGAAAGCAGGGTCCCTGCTCAAATCGTTGTCAAAGCGCAAGGCATGCTGTCTGAAGCGTTAAACACAAAGGCTCTCAAAAGCAACACGACCCCTCTCGCTGCTAAAGAAGAACGATGGTTTAAGGAGTTCCAGTGAACTCATCACAGCATTGAATGCATAAATTCGCCCCACAAGACAAACTGGGAAATCAGGCTGGCTGAAATGCAATTCATCAAGTGGAGATCAGTGCTAAATGAATGGTGCCTTTTCTTTGACGGGGCCTCGAAAGGGAATCCCGGCCAAGCTGGAGGAGGAGGCATGATCTTTGAGCCATCTGGCAATCTCCATTTGTCCTATGCATGGGGCCTAGGACAAGCTTCTAACAACCAAGCTGAATTTCTGGCACTGTGGCAGGGCCTAATTCAGGCAAGGAAGTTGAACATCCAAAAGCTTAATATCTTCGGTAACTCCAGGCTGATCATCAAAGCGGGTCATACCAAGAAGGTGCCTACGAACATTTATCTTGCCCAAATTTACATGAAAGTCCATCTCCTCCTCTCAGACTTCAGAATTTATAAGGCTCATCATGTGATAAGGAATCTAAATAGCCTTGCGGACGCTGAAGCCAACCGTGGTGCTCTTCTGAACAAAATCCAGCTAATTGTCAATGGAGGAAGCTCAAATTATGCGATCCCATAAAGTTAAGGAAAGGAAGATCACCAAGCACAGAAGTTGTAAGGGTACTAAGCTGGAAAGGAAGATCAGTATAGTGTATCCAAATATGCTATGTAAAGGCCCTGGCAGCCCATTTGCCAGTCTTTAATTAAATTTTAACCGGTTCTGTTAAAAAAAAAAGGATAACGCAGTGACCAGCAAAGCGTTAAGTTGAAAGAAATGAAAGTTATGTTGTTACATTTTATTACAGTTTGAATTTTACCTTAGTTCTTTATATGTTCATGTATTGAATTTTAGTACTTGTATTAACACTCATCTAACTTGAAAAATCAACAGAATGGAGAGTAAAATACTAATTCTAATTGAAATGAACATGTGGTAAATCGATTTTTATCATATAAAATAGATCAGTTGTGAACTCAAGTTGATGCTATTTCAAGAGTGTAAAGTGAAAATCCATTAATGTTACCATGTGAGAGGCATATTTTTAATAAAACCAATTCTACAAACATGATTTTGTAACTTTTTCTTTGTATCAAATTGTAATGATTGTAATATTATAGAAAAAACCAAGACTCAAGTTTGGAAGTATCATCTAGAGTTGATCACTTGTAGTGAGCTCAAGCACACCTTTTTATAAGCAGAAATTATTTTGTGAAGCGTCTGTTACTTAGGATGAAAGCTTTGGAAAGTCAATAGGTACACCATTCAAGAAGCATGGTTTTGATAAAAGTAATTCTAAAAACATGGTTTTTTTTTTGTATCACTTTTTGGTGATTAAACTCTAAAGTGTAAAGTGAAATTGATGTAAGTAAATATGTATCATATGATCACTTCTGATGAGCTCAAGCTCAAAATTTTAAAGATATGGTAATTAACTATGGTAGCAGTTTTGCTGTGAATTTATTCATGTATTCATTTATATATGTATGTGTGTATGTATAATGACCATCTACCCATCTACTTATACACTATAATGTGGGTAACCTACTCATCCACAATAAATGTACGATTTTGTTATGGTAACTATTTAACATTGGCATATCATATAGAGATAATGTGTGGGGATGGGTGGCCATGGGTAACATCCAAACGAGGATATACTTAAAATAGAATAAGGTGCCTCTCACCCGAGGACCTAATGCCAACTCCAAGTCACCTAAAACTACGAAATAGTTTTGATATGGAAATGACACTTTTCAAAATGTTCAGGAAGTGTGAAAATGGGATATTTAAATAATTTAAAAAATAATTAATATAAAAAATAATTCAAACTCTAAAAAGCTGTGTGCTTTCATTTCAAAATTTTAGATTTGTTGGGTTTATTTCCTATATAGGGCCTTTTTATGCACAAACAAGACATTCATGGATTTCACTCCCTTTGAGGGCCTTTAAGTTTTTATCCTTTCGAACAAAGGAAACATGCCATTTATGGTCTTTTGGATAGGAAGTGTCTCATAAATCTCGTGGAAATGTTTCCAGAAACAGGAATGCCCTGCAAACATTTCATGGGTGTTTCATACATGTTGTGATTTCCAAAATATTTCTGGGCAGGAAATAGGGGCTATGTAAGAATTTCTTGTGGCCTTGCCCTATTGTAACTTTTCATAAGACAGTTGTACCAAAATACGTAATCCCAATTGGATTATGCAATTGTGCTTTTTATTTTATTCAATATTGGGCATAAAAAGTGAACAAGCTAAAAAAATCAAATTCGAGAAAGGAAATCAAGGTCAATGACACTTTACATTCTTAGTCAAACTTTAAATGTACAAGTTTGAAGGTTTGAAGTGAATGGCTATTTTTATTTTTGTGAATAATTGGATTTTTCTGGGAACAATGTGGTTGTTTAAATTTCCTTTTCACCAACTTGAAATATAGATGATAAATCATGGTCGCTGACATTGAATAGCTTATCCCATTAATATTACACTTATCTTTAATTCTTATATATGCTTTGTTCTATTATTTTTCTTTCATGGAATATGGATATATATTTGAATGTGTATGAATATATATCTATTTATGCACACAAATACTTTCATGTACTTGCATATCATACTGTAGTCACATGTGCACAATAGCATGTGCCCTTGGCTAATAATTTTTTTGCTAATATAAATTGTGTTTGTTGGTGTACATTGTTAAAATATTCATTATATCATGCATGATGCACATAGTAGGCGTATTCTTTTAGTAACCATTCATGAGTTCTTTTCTTAACATCCCTGCTGAACAAAATCACACCATCAATGAATAACAACATTTATGTAGCAACACACACATCCTCAATTGGATTCTACAACTATTTCTTAAACACATCCCTTATTCTTTGTCCATATCAAGTTTAGGTTATTAGGTATGCATCGATACATTATGTTGTTCTCTAAGACCCTTTTGCGGACCACTTTAATAGATTGCATAATTATTTAGGATATTTTGTTCCCTGAGCATGGTAGATTTTTTTGCTTATTAGTGTGTTTGGAAAAATAAATTGTGTTTTAAGCATGTTTGTCTTTGGATCTTATTGTCTTTTATTAGAATTACAAATGATGAAATCTATGTGTTAATATTGCTCCTCTTCCCGATTCTTAAAGGGTGCTAGCTCAATGGAAGAGCACTTGCTTTACATGTAGGAGATTGGTGGTTCAATTTCTCCATGCCCTAATGATATTGCAATGTATTTCTAAAGGTAAAAAATGTAGTAGTGCAAGATGGATGCAATACTAAATGAAAAACATGATGTAAAAGTGGACGTCACATCAAACACAAAAGTGGATGCAAAATCCGACCTTATGTCAGACGCAAATGTGGACACAAAAATGGATGTCACACTAAACGTAAAATTGGATGCAAAAAGAGACTCAACACTACACAATTAATGACTCAAAACTAGATCTAATAATATGTCCAAAACTAGACGCAACAATAGATGAAAAAGTGGATTCCTAACTAGATGTAAAATTGGACATTAAATTGAGCACAAAATATGGTGTATCGATGGAAATAAAACTAGGCGTAACACCAGGTGCAAAACTGGAAGCAGCATTTGGCGCAAACAAAAACTTAAAACGAGACACAATTTTAGATGCAAGACGGGACAAAACATTGGATGTAAAACTAGATGTAATATTGAATGCAAGATGGGATGCAACATTGGACACACAACTAGATGCAATATCAGATACAAACATGGGCACAAACTAGGCACAACACTAGGCGCAACACTAGGTGCAAAATTGGGGTCAGACATAGATGCAAAAAAAGACATCAACCGGGATGCAACACTAGGTGCAAACCTAGATGCAAAATATGACATAAAACGAGATTAAACATTTGGCACAAACATGGATACAAAAAAAGACGTAAGACAAGATACAAAATTAGATGCAAATGGGGATGCAACATTATAAGTAAATTTGGACGAAAAAACTAGACGCAATATTGGGCCTAAAATTGGATGCAAACCTAGATGCAGAATTGTACACATAATTTTATGTAAAACATGGTGCAAAATTGGGTGTAAGACTCGATGAAAAACTAGGAGCAAAATAGGACGCAACATTGGATGCAAAAATGAGCGTGAAACTGGGTGCAAACAAGGATGTAACAAAGGACGCAAAAAAAGATACAATAGAAGTTGAAAAATTGGGCGCAAATAAAGGCGTAACATTAGATGCAAAAAATTGGGCGCAAAAATGGATGTTAAAAAGGATGGAAAAAAAGATGCAATAGACGACGTTTTACGAAAATGTACAATAGCGCCAGGTTTAGCGCCGGATTGTTCACCACAATTGGGAAAAAATTACACTAAAATCCGACGCTAAATCCAGTTTTTGTTGTAGTGAAATTAAACCATTATCTCACGTTTAATACCCTACCATAGCAAAACAACAAAACATACCATTACCCATAACTCATTTTCAAATTTAATACCCAACCATAGCCAAACAACAAAACATAACATTACCCATAACTGATTTTTAAATTTATAATAGGCATATAACTCCCAACAAAAATGATAAAACATAACTTACCCATAACTCATTTTCAAATTTAAAACAAGCATGTCACTCCAACCACATTTCAGGGCTTCACTACAATAACATAACATTACAGCACAAATTCACCTATTTCTAATTTAATTTGAAAATTTTTAGTAAGTTTCAGTTAAAATTTAGTAATATTCTTTTAATAAAAAACAAAATTTTAAACAATTATAATTATAATTTTAAATTTATAAATAAAATCAACACCTTCAAAGACCTACAACACCTAAATTCCAAGATTTAAAGAAGTTTAATATATTCCAACCAGCCAAAAATCAACGCCTAAATTCCAAGAATTTAGGCGCTATTAATTAAAAGTTTAATAAATTCCATCCAGCCAAAAAAAATCACCAAAAATCAGTGCATTTGTCGTACACTTAGTCTTATAATGTACCATGGCCAAAGCTAAGTCAACCACAAAATAATGCAGAGATTCCATGTTTAAAATTCCATGGCTTACAAATATCCTTTTCTAGAAGGACGAATGTTATTAATTCACAATATAAACGACAGGAGAAAGGATGAATGTTATTAAACTACAATAGAAACTACAGGCCTTCAACTGCAATCATAACAAACAATTAGAGATCTATGGCCACAGGAGACCACAAAAAAATGTGAAATGTCAGACTAGTTTACAGTTAGAGATCAATCGCCCGATCTAATTTCTTGGCCTTCTTTGCAGCAGGCGCCAATTTCTTGGTCTTTGGAGGGGCAACCCTCTTTACAGTGTTCACAGGCTTCTTGGCAGGGGCACGCTTCTTTGCAAGAACTGCCTTATTAGCAGGTGCCGCCATTTTAGCAGGCGCTGCCTTTGTAGCCGGTGCTGCTGCTTGCTCTACCTTCTTAGGGGCCGCTGTAGGCTTCGGCTTGGGTACCTTAGGAGCCTTGACTACTTTGACAGGGGCTTTAGCAGGCTTGGAAACCTTCTTGAGCCCAGGTGCTGCCTTGGCCTTAGCTGCGAGCTTCTTGGCAGGGGCTTTGGGCTTCAGAGGTTTCTTTAGCTCCTGAGAAAGCTTGAAGGAGTTCTTGACCTTGGTGAGCTTACCAGATTTGGCAAGATTTCTCAACTGAACCGTTAGCAGCTTCTTGAAATTGGCAGGCACTTGGGACTGGTAGTTGATGCCAATATATGTTGATGGAGCCGTTTCTCTCCTTCAAAGAAATAATCGCTTCCTTGGTCATCTAACAACAGTAAAAAAATATGAGATCGCTGCGTTCAAAATCTAATGTCAGATAACAAGAAAAAACATCAGAGATCAAGAATTGAAACGAACATATGTGGGATGAGAAGGTGCCGGTTTCGATCCCTTGGAAGCCCTCGGCTTCTTTTCTTTGGCGACATTGTTAGCTACAGGCTTCGCAGTTGCCTCGGCTGAAGCCATAGTTTATACCACCAAATTGCTCAAGTGCTACAATAAAAATGATCCCGAACCTGGCAGACAAATCGTAAGCGGCAGGCAAATATAATAATAACCGTTCGAATGGTATAAAATTGGTAGTTAGTGTCTCTAATATATACAGTTGGGTAAGTAGAGATCGCTAATATGTGTGTCTTTGACCATACTATGGTTTTAAGCTTTGATTTGTCTTGGACTCAAACTCTCCTCCAATCTATTGGAGTTCTTTATGTGTTATTGATTTAGGTTATGATAATTAAAGGTTCATTATAGGTTTTGGTTGGTGTTTCTTCAAGCTTATTTCTTAACAAAGTCTGGAAGATATGGAATATGGAAAAGCATAGTCATCCTAGGCACTACTTTTTGTGTGTGGATTTGGACGTATGTTGATCTCTAAGGAGGTTCGAGAAACTTTTAGTAGATAATCAAGTGGGCATTCCTTGGTTTAACCAACAAAATGTCTAAGCAAGATCAAACTTAAAGTTCTAGACATGCATTTAGTTATCGTAAATGGTGACACAATAAGAAAGGAAAATTGAGAATCTTGAAGCTAAATGTGGAATGATTTTTCAATTGATTCTAGGCTTAGCTATGAGTTCTCAATCCATGGCATCACATCCAAGGATGTGTTGTTTCGTCTACCCAAATTTTGCAAAAGATGAAGAAACAATCTTGCAAGCTCTTGGGGACTTGAAAATAGAACCTATGGACCAAGATATCAAGTTAAAAACAAATTTCAAGCAAGAAGCCCATAGTGGACATGTTTTTTTCCAATTTTAGGTTTAGCTATATTCAAGATAATTTTGATATTACCATTTTCTTCAAATCCATACTAGTAATTATTTATGTTTTATTTTTATGAAATATAAAACAATCCAATTTATAAAAATCATTTTTTTTTAATTTTTAAACAATTTTTCAAAAACTAACTTATGGAAAATCATGTTCTATTTGTATTATTACTAGCACACCCACATAGTTTGTGGTTGGATCACGTCCATAGGGATCAAATGGTTGAGAGATAGTTATGGAATGGAAGACAGTTCGAAAACATTTTTTTATTCCTCAAATTCTTCTAGTTAAGCCGTTCAAGTGTGAGTTATCCATGCCTAGCTACATGTTATCACCTACATTCTTCGTGTTATCCATTCATCAACTATCAATTTTATTTTATTCTTTTTATTTTTATCTCACATTCTTTTAGTCATCTGTCATGAATTATTGGTTATCCTTTTGAAAAAAATATTATTATAAAATCAGGCAAACAAGTTTAGTAAAGTGCATAAAATACTTTGCTTCATATTTACGCTATTAAAAATTGGGAACATTCAATTCTAAAAAATATCATGGAGAGGGAATTAATAAAAAAGTAAACAAGTAGGATAAGTGATTTCTTTTATGCGTGAATCATTCCTATTTTATGATTTGAAAATAGAAATGTAGGATAAGCACTTTTAGAATATTCAAAAAGAGAATCGATCATATTAAGTGAATACATGATTTGTAAGTTGCGTCTTCAAACTTATTCCTTAGTCCTTTATAATATCTAATATCTTAGAAGAAATTGTTCTCCTTTTCTCTTTTCCAAGTAAATGTTAATTTTTCCAAGGTAAATAAGTTGTTAGAATAAATCACATGAAATTTGAGGAGAAATTTGTGTAATCGAATCTCTTCCTCTTTAAAGAAAGTTAATATCTCAATAAATTGTTTCATTAAAACATTGTTTCATTTTCAAAGGTGAAGATTTCTTGTTTTTACCAATTCAATTAAATCTAACAAAATTAACAAATAAATAAACATGGAATAGGGAAAACATGTTTGATCTTTTTAATAGGTGGAACTCGCTTTTCATGGGTATCTCTAGTTAAATACCATGAGATCAAGTTAGAATACAAAACCTAGTTCTAAAAACCAACAACATATTTTACTCAATAACTGAGATACATTGGATCAATCAAAGGGGTTTGGATCAAGGATAATTTACACATGACCAAAAACATAAATTACCATTGTGACTTTCAAAAGATATAACTACAAAATAATCTTTACACACAAAACATACATACACATATAAGGTGGTCAATGGTGGCTTGTTAGGTTGATAAAATCAAGGCATTGTTAATGCCCCAAACGGCTTCAAGTCTCTCCAATGACACACTTGTGCACATGTGTGTGTGTGTGTGTGTGTTGGTCAAGAATGGTTTGTTGGGTTGGTAAAGGTAGGAAATGATTAATGCCCCCACTAAGATAAGTCTCTCCAATGACACACACACACATGTGTGTGTGTGTATGTAAGGTGGTCAACCTTGTTTCATAAGTGATAATAATGGATTGTTAAACCATCCCTCGGTTCCACTCTAGTGAAGATCCCCCAACTACTGGGGACATATGTAAGTCATGGGGGATTTCAACGAAATAAATACAAATATCCCTATGTTGAGGTGCCTTATCCAACTGTAAGTATAACCCTTTCCTAATATGACCTTCACTAGGTGGTTGACCCTTTATGGGCAACTGAGTCCGCAAAAGAAAACTTTTAGCAATTCTTCATATATAACTATGAAGCCTCACTTGTAATGGAAACAAAAAATACGACACTTGCAATTATTCAATTCCTTTAATGTTTTTCCCAAGTTTTATAACGAAATCATTTAATATAAAATGAATTTTTTGAAAGCTTCTTTATCTTTTTATAAAGAAGTCAATTAATATAAAATGGATTTTTTAATATAAAATGGATTTCTTTAATTCAAAAATCTTGATAATAGTTCATTTACACTCCACAAGAATGTGTAATAAATGGTGTTGAAACATTTGCAATGATTTTAGGATTGACCTATAGAGAACAATCATTTCCACCCCATATTATATTCATTATTCCAAATCAAGATGACACATGTTCCCTATGGAATACTTCAGAGAGGATGCTCATTATGAATGTATTTTGGTGAATTCTAAGAATTCCATATGGTTCTGAAGGATTCTAACACCGTGTTCTAGGGATGAATACTGAAGGATTCTAACACCCTGTTCTAGGGATGAATAGGAGAATTTATTATCACCATCCCTAATGGAATTTGGTCATCACTACAAGAAAGGCTTTCTATGAAAAATAGCAATTAAGAAATGCTTCTTAGGAAACACAAATATGATCTTAGGGAGACAAATTAGGGCTTGAACATGGAAATGGTGAGTTAATAAGGTTTCAAAGTTTTGACTACCCTAGTCATCGTATTTTTGTCTTATACTCTAAATACTAGCTAGATAATATCACACAAATTACACCAAATTAGTACTTGAGCCAAAATTTTCTATATAAAGGTATGATGTAAACTCTAGAGACTTGTAATTTAATCGATGTGCTCTCATACTAAGAACTAACATTTGAGTATAATTTAGATATATATTATTCTTTTTTTTTCATAAAAATTCATACTATATTTATTGATTTTTTTTTTAAAACAAGGGTTATGTATATTTACTTGTATCCAATTATTATTTGGTGTTAGGGTACAAAAATTATATATGTTGTAGAGGATATCATAATGTAGACTTCTAAATTTTTTTTCAAAAAATGATTGTAAGGAACCCAACTAATTTAATTATAGATAACCATAGAAATGAGGAAATTTGGAGGTTGAAGAGTTTATTCTTAGCAATTTATTAATTGTAAATGTGTTTAAGTTTCCAATGAAATGAAAAGAGTTGGAAACCAAATAGTCATGGAGCCATAGCTTAAATAATATATA
>LPNX010063974.1:39345-56888 GCA_001517045.1 Pseudotsuga menziesii
TCAAGAATAATGTACACTAAACAAGACACATTTGAGACAAATCTGATAAAATTGATGAGTAAATTACAACATTAATCTTTATTATTTCCAGCCGTATACAACAACGTTACAATAAGGAGAATTCGAATCATGTGGATAAGGCTCCAATCTACCAACTAAACCTGACTCACTGGCTAACTAGGAGTGTCTAAATCACTACATGGGAGCCACTAGTCTAACTATGGATAACTAAATCAGTTCAACAATCAGTTAAACTAGTTAAACCAATTAAACTAACAAGGTAGGTGGGAAAAGGTGGCACTTCTGCATGTAGCCATGCAAAATTGGCGCTAGACTAACTGAGAGTGATCTAACCGAATGCAACTGAATTTTGACTCAGCATAACTGGTTACCTACCACAACTAACTGGTGGAGGCTGCTCGTGGCACTCGGAGTGGCTCCTAAAATATAGGGAATGGTCTCAGAGGCACTTAAACTCATGCATGAACATGCAGTAAGTGGCAATTAATCTATATATGTGTTCCTCATACTCCAGTACAGTAATAATGTCTCCTTATGCTAAACAAAATGATCAATAGACTTTATATGGACAAGGGAGGATTATAATAATCCTAACAACCCCCTTAATCCTGACTTGGACAACTTTGGGCCTTGGAAACTAGGCCAAAAGTCACCCATACAATCTAATGAAAAATAGAAGTGCTTAATAAAGTAAGGAAAATGGGAAAACCACATGGGAACCCCACCCCCATCAAAATAAGCAGGAACGGGAAAAACAAGCTATACTTAGGAGAAGAATATTTCTCTTTGGGTAATAACTTGCAAAAAATGCAGCTACAATTTGCAGCATTATGCAGCAGCATGGTTATCCTATGTAACAACATCTTGAAGCTGTGCATGTGAGCCTCTCATTATTCTTATGATCTTATGCATGTTGTACATGTGTTTCTTCTTTCTAGAGGAGGAAAGGAATGATTAATCTTGTTCTTATGTGGTGCAAATGGTTGATCATTTTTTATCATCAAGTAGCACTAAATCTCATCGCATTTGTTGCACGACTCTGTAGATAGCAAAGATATATGAGAGAGTGAAACATGCTCATTCTGGTACTGGGAACTTGTTCTCCTTGTATCTTCTGGATTACCAGCACCATCCTCGGCTACTTCAATGAGATTTTGGGCCCATTTAGGCTTAGGCCATTGATTTGGGATGGGAGCTAGATCTGGATCTAGATTCTCATGAGGTACAACCTCAATATCAAGATCATGTTGCTCTTGTTCCTCTTCATCTGAATCTGAAACATGTGACAAAATATCGTCATCAAAAGGAAATCGAAGAGTGGTTATACCTTCTTGTGCTTCGAACGGTGGTAAATCAAGTGACTGATCTTCTTCAAACTGAACACTTCGCTCTATGAAGAATTTCTTAGTTGCAAGTTCCATCAACTTATATGCTTTTGCATCCTCAACATATCCCAGCAGTATGCATTCGCTACTCTTGGCTTGGAAGGCCTTTCTCTTGTCCATGGGTATTCTGGCCCAAGATTTGGAACCGAAAACTCTCAAGTGAGAGACATTAGGCTTATTCCCATGTAGTGCTTTGAATGGAGTGACCCCAACCATTGATTTAAGAGGCAATATGTTATGTATGTATGAAGCACAGTTTGCATCTTCATCCCAAAGAGAAGGAAGAAGATTCTTGTCTTGGAGAAGACAAGTTGTCATCTCCTTCAATGGTTTATTTTTCCTCTCAGCCACACCATTATGTTGTGGTGTGTATGGAATTGAGTGTTCCATTTGAATCCCCTTTGATTCACAATAATACTAAAAATATATTTTAAATGTGTTCACCACCATTATCTGATATAATGGTCTTGATATTTTTCCTCAAACTATTCTCAATCAAAGCTTTAAAAACTTTAAAAGTTTCGAATACTTTTGATTTCTATTTCACAAAATATACCCAACAGAACATTGAACAATCATAAATAAAATTAGGGAAATACATGGAACCATTAATTGATGTCGTAGGCATTGGTCCTGAAACATCATTATATATCAGATCAAGTATATAGGCGGATCTAGTTGCCTTCCCAACTTCATACCTCTTCTCTGGATGCTTACCTACCAAGAAACCAGGACATTCTCAATCTAATGTTTGGATGAGAGGAAAGCCTTCAACCATTTCGTCATTTTGGAGTTTTTGTATATATTTGAAATTGAGATGCCCAAATCTCTCATGCCATATCTTTTTGGTGTTGTTGGCATGAGTCAATAAATTTGTTCAGTGTGAAACAGGAAAAACATGAGAGAACTCATATGCCTTTGAGGCATGGTTAGCAAAAATCTTTCTCTATGATATTTTCAGTAGTTTTTTTGTGATTTCAACTGAGTCAAATTCGAATGTAACTCTCTTGGGAGAGCCTGTATGGGTCATTTGATAAACAGACAATAGATTTTTTGCAAGAGAGGGAACATAGAGAACGCTCTTGAACTCGCCGTGCTATATTTTAATAGAACCTCTCCCAGCAGCTGGGATTTGGGAGTCATCTCGTGTGTGAATGTTAGGTCCTCCTGATAGAGTGAGAGTGTAGAAGGATTCCTTGGAGGAAACCATGTGACTGGATGCTCCAAAATCAATCAAGTAATCATTCGACTGAGTAAGGAATGCCTTCAAGGCATGGCATCTCTCATGATCTTTTGTGGGTTTCCAAAATCAAACTTCTTTGCTCCTTGTGGGAGGAAAATATTGTTATGTTCTAGAAGTGTGCACAGTTGGTCGATTGTCTTCTTCATGCACTGGATTTCACAATGAAAGCCTCTCATACATTATGGACCTCTACTCTTCTTGAATTTCTTCTTTTCTTGGAACCTGAGGCTCCTTTAGAAGATATTTGATTCCCCTTTGGCTTTGAATCAGTGGCTTTGGGATCCTTCCCCTTGTGCTTCCCTCTGTCTTACGCATTAATTGAGTCTGCCATCGAGAGATCTTGATTCTTGGGGGTTTGAATCACTCCCATTTGAACCAAATTATCCTCCTCTTGTATTAAGGACTCGACAAAAGCATCTAGAGAAGGCATCTTCCAACTAGGGATGGAAGCTATTCCAGAATGGAATGTAGAGACAAAGAATGAGTACTGAGAACCAAGTTTTTTAAGCACATACAACACAAATTTCTCCTCTTTCCTCTCCAATCTACATTGTTTGCATTGCATTATTAGAGACTTATACTTTGTGAATAATTGTTGAATGGATTCAAAACTGCTAGGCTGTAGAGCTATGACCTCATTCTCCAATATGTTCCCTCGAAGCTCATCTTGTTTTCCAAACAAATATTCAAGCATTTCCCAAGCTTCCTTCAGAGTCCTAAGTCCCTCAAGGTGGAACAAAATATCTCGGGAGATATGAGTACACATGAAGCCAAAATCCTCATCAAGCCGATTCAAAAACTTACTCTTCTCAACATGTTGTTGGGGTTTATTTTCTCTGTCCATAGTAATCCTATACAAGCCAATATTTCGCAAGGCTACCTGCATATTTTACCTCCAATCAGAATAGTTGAAGGGTTTAAGGATTTGGGGTATGAGAGATGAAGAATCCATCTATCTGTATGTTGAAACACTCAATTCCTCAAGAAGCTATGTAGGTACCTGCAAATTATACTACAAAACCAAAATCAATTCGCAATCATGGAAATTAGACTTTCCACCTCAATATGTTCACTTTCTCAGAGTTCATCACACCTTGATACAATTCTCTAAATAGAATTCAAAGGGAGCAAGCTATCATTCCAGTATTTATGTGGAAAATCAACTGCTTTCGATGTACAATGGATATCGGACAAGACTTGTTTCTAGCTTGAACAAGGCTCTGATACCATGTTAAATTATTGAACCATTGATCTACAGGAAAATGAGGTATTGCACGAAGTATTTGGAATACAAGGAAAATATACCATTCAGGAAATATCTCCAAAGGATTTGCAAATGGATTTGATGGTTCACCAATCATTAATGGTTCTAAAATTGCGAAACCTATTGTGCATGCAATAGTAGCTAAAATTACTACTAGAAAAATATATAAAAGGTCATTGGGTAAGTGCACGCTCTCTATAATAATTATGTCACATATCTTTAGCTAATTTAGCCCTTAATAGAGGATCATTTAAGTTATGTTTCTTTGTTATTGGGATAAGTACTGGATTGTCGACGGTACCTTTTCTAGGGAATGTGAGTCAATTTTAGAATCCATTTCATCATTTAGTAGCTACAAAAGTATCCTTAATCGGTACTGCAGTAAACCTTTGGTTAGGAATTGGGGCAGTGTCTCCTATTGACAAATATTTAACTTTAGGTCTTTCCCAATTTTATCTAATTGTCAAATACAAAAATATTTCTATTTTTTATTCATATATCTAGGGAGTAGTTGCTTCAAGACAAATTATTTCTCCCTATATATACCTATATTGCAAGATATTTATTTCAAATGTTCCCTGAAATAGATATATGTCAAATATTTGAAACAAGATTCTCATGACTCTCCAAAAGAGCTTGGGGAAAGGAAATGAATGAAGAGATGGAATGGAACCAACCATTTAATGAACCCGAAACTATTTCATGGGTGGATCACTTGCAAAACGTTTTCGTAGGACTTCCAATACATGTTCGTCAGATTCCTTTCTGAAGTGTTCAATTCTCATCATATATTCTCGACTGTAATTAAATAGGTCCAATAATATATGTATATTGTCTCTTCTGAGGTAGTTTTAGGTTCTTGGGGGTAACTCTAATTGGTCAAATAAAATATATTTAAATGAAAATTTTCTCTCGTTTCCCTCATATCATTTAGTACGTACAAAAGGGGGGAGGGAGGAATATTAGATCATTTTCTATTGTTCATTACATCGGTGTTTTGTTAATATCCATGTAGGAAGGGAATAAATAAGTCTATCAAATTTCAAACCCCCATTCGCCCATATTCCCGCGAAAAGAACTTCTCGTATTTTATTTCTGCTACCATAGGAATGAATACTATAATTATTATTGTGAGCATGCACAAAAGCAACATCTATAGGAAACAAATTTCATCCTATTAATTATTTGGACTATGTATAATATATCCGTGATTTTTTTCAATTCATAATCTTATATCATAAGTAATTGATTTAGTAAGTCTAGCTATATGTTGTGTAGTATCAATTATTTTCACGGAAGGTGGTAATATGATATCTTGAGTAGTTACATTGATGGTTCCAACGATATAGATAGAAGCTTCTTGGATTCTGTACAAATCACTTCTAAGTATAATTTCTTTTAGATTCACCAAATTTTCATGTATTGATTCTTCAATACCTATTATCATGGAATATTCATGTTTTATAGTCTCCAATTTAACATGTGTGATGCATATTCCTTCTTCTTCTCCAAGTAAAGCTCTTCTGAAGACCCCTATAGATAATTTCCAATGATTGAAAGTAGATCTTCCTTCTGTTATTCTCCATGAATATTATTTCATTTTAATACTTCTTTTTCATGATCGATAGCCAGTGGATTTATAGGCACTCTATTTTATTTACAAGAATGATCATCTGAAGAACTGGATAGACTATTCCTTGTCATTCTAGGGTCATCAATGGGATTCTGGATAAATTTTATATGGGAAACTTCTATATCATCACCGGACCAGATAGGCTCTAGATTCCATATAAACCTTGGAAATCCAAGTGAAATACCTCTCATGTCTAACGAACGTCTTCTGGAGCAATAGAAGGTTATTATTCGTATGAATCCTATTCTTTCGAAATGATACAGACATGTGTTGATCAGAATGTTTTCTAATGCATGTTTCCTATGAGTCTTATCAAAAGTGATCATATTATGTTATACTATTTAGATATAAGAATTCATTCAATATGTTAGTTAGATTTCGTTTCTCGAACCGATTTTATCAATTACATTTATTTCATGGATCTTGAAAGATTCATCTCTATGAGATCAAATCTCAAATGAGCTATTTTTTAATGAATTAAAGATCAAGAAATCATGGAAGTAAATAACCTTGCATTTATTGTTGTTTCATTGTTCCTTGCAATTCCTACTACTTTTTTACTTATCCCTTATGTTAAAATGACCAGTGGAAGCAATGAATGCACTTGATTTTTATGAAAATGGAGTTATTACTGATCGCTAGATAGATTTAAATGATCTGAATCATAAGTATAAAATAGGTTATGGGATCTATTATATTACAACAATATAGTGTAGGGGCTTCTTCTAAATTTATTTTGAGAAGAAAAAGAAGTAGTACGAAGGAAAAGTATCTAACCTTTTCTTGTGTACTACTTCTTCTACACCCATATATGGATAAATAGATCTTAATAGTACTTGTCCATATATGGAAAATGCAGGATGAAGGACCTCGTACCTTAAAAGAGCGTAGATGATCACCTTCTTCATGCCCCTAGAAAATAGATTCAATGTAGACAGACGTGATTTTGAACGTACTTACAGATTGTTTAGGATTAAAGTTGAACATCTTTTTCTGTACAAACATTGTTTTTGTTGGGATATTAAAAACCTACTCCATAATAAGGATAACAATATTTAGTCATTATTGATTAATTTCCTACCTACAAGCCCAGATAGTTGGGTTTGAAACAGGAAAAGAATGAGAGAACTCATATTCGAGGCATGGTTAGCAAACCCTTTCACTATGAGATTTCTAGTAGCTTTCTTTGTGTTTTCAACTGAGTCGAAATCGAATGTAAATCTCTTTGGAGAGCCTATATGCATCATCTAATAAATAGACAACAGATTTGTTGCAAGAGAGGGAACATAGGGAACATTCTTGAAATCACCATGCTGGATTTTAATAGAACCTCTCCCAGCAGCTGGGATTCGGGAGTTATCTCCCATGTGAATGTTAGGTCCTCTTGATAGAGTGATTGGAGAAGGATTCCTTGGAGGAAACCATGTGGTTGGATGCTCCAAAATAAATCAAGTAAGATTCCAACTGAGTAATTCCTTCCTTCAAGGAATGACATCTCTCATGATCTTTTTTGGTTGTCCAACATCAGACTTATTTTCTCCTTGTGGGAGGGAAATGTTGTTATTTTCAAGGAGTGTGGACAGTTGGTCGATTGTCTTCTTCGTGCATTGGATTTAAGGATGAAATCCTCTCATACAATATGGACATCTTGTCTTCTTTCAAATTTCTTCTTTTTCTTGGAACCTGAGGCTCCTTCAAAAGATCTTTGATTCTCCTTTGGATTCAAAACAATGGATTTGTGCTCCTTTCCCTTGTGCTTCCCTTTGTCTTGCGCATTATTTGAGTCTGAAATCAAGAGAGATTGATTCTTGGAGGTTTGAATCACTCCCATTTGAACCAAATTATACTCCTCTTATATTAAGGACTCGACAAAAGCATATAGAGAAGGAATCTTCCAATTGGGGATGGAAGCTCTTCCGGAATGGAATGTAGAGACAAAGAATGAGAACTCATAACCAAGTTTTCTAAGCACAGATAACAAACTTGCCCATCTTTCCTCTCCAATACACATTGTTTGCATTGTAGTACTAGAGAATTATACTTTGTGAAGAATTGTTGAATGGATTCGAAACTGCTAGGTTGTAGAGCTATGAGCTCATTCTCCAATATGTGCCCTCGAAGATCATCTTGTCTGCCAAACAAAGATTCAAGCTTTTCCCAAGATTCCTTTGAAGTCCTAAGTCCCTCAAGGTTGAAAAAAATATCCCAGGAGATATGAGTACACATGAAGCTGAAATCCTGATCAAGCCAATTCAAAAACGTATTCTTATCAACATGTTGTTGGGGCTCAGTTTGTCTTCCCATAGTCATCCTATACAAGGCAATCTTTCGCAAGGATACCTACACATTGTCCCTCCACTCAGAATTGTCTAAGGGTCTAAAGATTTGGGTTATGAGAGATAAAGAATCCATCTATCTGTATGATGAAATAGTCAATTCATCAAGAAGCTACGTAGGTACCTGCAAATTACATTGCAAAAGCAAAACCAATTCGCAATCATGTTAGTTTCAAGAATTTCCACCTCAACATGTACACTTTCCCAAAGTCTGTCACACCTTGATATACTTCTCTAAACATAATTCAAAGGGAGAAAGGATATCATTCTAGGACTTATGTGGAAACTCAGTTGCTTCTAGTGTACAATGGATATCGTACAACACTTGTTTCTAGACTGAACAAGGCTCTGATAACATGTTAAATTATTGAACCATTGATCTACAGGAAAATGAGGTATTGTACAAAGTATTTGGAATACATGGAAAATATACCATTCAGGAAATATCTCCAAAGGAGTTGCAAATGGATATGATGGTTCACCAATCATTTATGGTTCTACAACTGCTAAACCTATTGTACATGCAATAGTGCCTAAAATTACTACTGGAAAAATATATAAAAGATCATTGGATCAAGTGGGCTCTCTATAATACCCGAATGCGGGTGACATGGAAATGAATATGGGAAGCACCAATGAGACGAGCATCCCAGGTGACCTGGGCACCCATTTGGTAATCACCAGCAGGACATACATGGCGTCAGCAGGACGCCACACCCCCACACTCCCCAATGCCCATGACCATTAAATTCGAGAGGGTACATGGCTGACTCAAGGACTATGGACTAGACAGTGCCATAATCCCAAGGTTGGTTGGAGTTATTTTACCACCCTTGATCATGGAAGGATGCACCAACATGTTTAAGCTTTGGAAGGGTTATTCTCCGGCTCATTTTCTATGGGTTCACCTTCCGCTCCACGCTCTGCACATTCCTAGAAATTTATCTCCTAGATCTGCACCTCGCAGTCCCACCTCCCCACTCCTTTGCATTGACTCTTGGCTCTCTGCTCGAACGCTCTTCATCTTGGCTCTACTGCACTCTATTCTCTGTGTCCCAAACATGACGTGAAGGCATAAAGGTGTTCCACGCATAGGTCATGCCGAGAGAGGAGGAATGAATGAGTGCCCTATTCTCCTTACTGCTCTTGCGAGTGGAGAAGGTTACAACGATGAAATTCTTGATCACGCTCACCAAATTGTGAATGATTGGGAGGATGAACTTACAGGGGCCGTAAATGTTGCGGGGCACTCAGTTAACCAATGCCGATATTGTTGGGTAATAAAAAATATGCTTATTAGGCTCATCCTTCATTTCAATTCTCAACCCTGGTTCCAGCTCCACCCATTGTACCTGCTTCTCCAACTCCCATTGCTCCTACGGTGCACACTGTCCCTCATGTCCTTCCTCTTACCCCTCCTCCCCCTCATCATGCTTTGGCTAACTCCTTTGCCACCCATGCTTTAGCATCTACCCCAACTTCCTCTGAACCCTCCCCTACCATTCCCATGGACTGTGAACCCCCTCCCCCCCCTCTGGACCTTGTAAAATCCCTGTCAGTAGGAAAACATTCCCCCACACCCGCCATTGCAAAAAAGACTGCCCCCTTCNTTGTAGGTGAAGATGATGAGGACGAGGACGACTCTGACAACAGTGAAGACTCCAACTCGCCAAGTGAGGACATGTCAGAAGCTGGAGACGGTGGATCTGTTTCACCATCCTTGGGATTCGGATGCCCCATTGATGAGGAACCATACAGTAAACCTTAGTAAGTTTCTCTACTTTGTTTTATTTATAGTAAATATCATAACAATACAGGTTTACCAAGATCAAACTCGGTCTATTTTCTTTTTCAGTTTACTATGGTTCTCAATTTACTGTTAATCTTTTTGGGACTTGTTTTCCCTATAATAGGGAGGGTCCAGCTCCATACTTTTGGACCTGTTTTCCCTCTTAGAGGGAGGGTCCATGGTTGCAATCCTGAATTGTTCTACCTGTCAGTTATGTTGGGCATGTATGTTTCCATGAACTGTAATATTTCTTCTAACTCTATCTCCTTATTTAAATAAAATAGTCCTTTAATGACTTGTATTTTCTAAGTGTGTTCTTCCATCATTCTAGTTTTACCCATTTAACAATAGATCTATGTGTTTTCTAAAGATGTCACAATGCATTTCTATCCTAAAAAAAATACTAAATTTTGAAGGTGTATTAATTCAAGAAAGAGATATGATACAACTTGTAATTCTCCTTAACCATTGAAGTTAGAACATAAACTAGGTATATACATAGATTATAATGTAGAAAACTAGATACACCAGCATAGGTCCATCTTAACTCTACTTCTATCAAGCAGCACGAGGGATCAAATCCCTTAAGGTGCAAACATTTCCTCAAGTTTAGGACTCTAAACGGTGTTTGTACATCAAGGTATTTGATCCCTCTCAAGTCTTGATAGAACTAGAGTTAAGGTGAATCTATGATGGTTCCAATCATAGAAACCACATCAAAACAATGTTGCTTCAAAAATAAAATTACCACAATGAGATAATTTCATTCTTCCAATCATTCAAGTGATTCATTCTCTCTATGTTTTCTATCTTGTTGTCACAATAGCCTTCTTTGTACTTTAACCTTGTAATAATTAGTATTTTCATTAGGAGGATGCATGTTTATATTGATTCCTCTCCATCATCAAAGGAAACACTTAAATTAATGCACCATAAGAAGATAATTCAAGAACAAACCGCTGAAATCAATGCAGCAGAGGAAGATATATAAGAACGAAATGTTGAAATCAAAGAAATTCAAGTATCATACAAAATCTAATATCAATAAAATTAATGTATTGTAATGATACAATTATATCATATTGCATTTCCCACTACATAGGTTTCAAATCATATTAATTACCTTGTGACATAGATGGAAACAAATAAATCAATGTATGAAAGGAAGATCATTTAAGAAACCAGATGTTGAAATCAATGCACCATGCAAAGATATATAAGATCTAAATGCTGAAATCAAAACAATTCAAGAACGATATCAAAATCTAGACAACATTAAGTCTAACCATAACTCTTAATTGATTAACTCTTAGGTAACCTAAATATACTATGTTTTTCTTGTAAACTTATTTTGTTTTAAAAACTTATAACAAAGATTGCATGTAAAAGAACATAAATGAGTGGGAGAGAGGAATGCAGAAAACTAATAGAAAAATTAAACATTCAACAAATAGAAGCAATGTTATTAAAAAAATAAGACTCATTAAATTACTAGCTTCCTATGCATTTCTTTTTGGTAAACACTTTTTTCCAACTTTAACATCCATTGTTCTCCTCTAGATATTTAACATCACATCCTTAGTATGTATATATATAGTGAAAACTATAGATTATTTTCTCTTATGTACTTCTTCTATGCACAAAAAAAAAACATTATTAATAAACATTGACATCCACCATACTCTATTAGCCATTTTAACTTCACATTCCTCATTGCATATCAATCAAATCATAACATATGATAATTAAAACAATTATCAATGTGATTCTATTTATAATCAACAAGCTTAGCAAGTGCAATACAAACTACATTCATGCTTTTAGGCCTTACTAAAACATCAACATAAACACGCTCAAACAACATATTTATATAAAAATAATAATGATAATAGTTATAAATATACCAAATTATATCTTTCTCAATTAATATTACAATTAGATTTTAAAAATATATATATAAAAACAATTGTTGTGCTAACAGAAGGAAGCTAGGAAGGGTAAGTTTTTAGGGTTTTAAGTGTTGCAGGCGCACGAGCTAGGGTTTGCAATCTCGTTTGGACTCTCCATGGATCCTCCGGATCCAGCATCCATCGAAGTCTGCTTCCAAAGCATCGTTGCTTCTCTTCCTCCCTCCATGGCGTCCATCTCTCCTTCCTCTCGCTTTGTAAAACGTGCAAATGTGCCAGAAGTCAAGCTCTCCTCAGCCGCCTCCAAGAGAAAAGTTGTTACTCTCTCTGAGAAAGGACTCATCGGTTTGTTCATAGGACTCTAGCCATCCCCTTTCTTAGTAGATGTCTGGCTCAACAAAAATTGGAGAACCCTTATTCAAGGGGAGGTGCAACAAATCTTTTGTGGAAAAGGTTATTTCTCCTTCATTTTCAAGAAGAAGGAAGATCAGGATCTCATCTTCAGGAATGACCCCTATTTCATGGGACCAAGAGGAATGTATTTGAACAAATGGGATCTCTCTTTTAATCCAGAGAAAGACATCCCTAAGGCAGTTCCAGTTTGGGTAAAACTTCCACACCTACCTCTTCATTGCTGGAATGATGAGGAATTCAAAGCAATAGGAAATACACTGGGTAAATATGTGGAAAAGTCAGAGCCAAAACCCCCAATGTTCTCTTGCGCCCGCATCTACATTGAGGTATATCTAGAGAAAGGGTTGCCGGAATCCATCAATCTTTCCATAGATGGATGGAACCATCTGCAAGCAGTGGATTATGAACAAATCCCCTTCAAATGCAAGTACTGCCATGAATATGGGAACTTTGCAAAAACTTGTCCGAAAAAACCAGAAAAATTCATTCAAGAAGGGGTTCAGGAGGAAGGATGGAATGTAGCAAGAAAGAAAAGAATAGAAAAAAATGCAGCAGCAAAGCAGCCTCATGCAACAACAAAAAGCGCCCCTGGAAACAGGTTTGAAGCACTTCAAAAATGACGAAAAAGAGACTGACCCCCAAGAGGAGAATGTGGAGGAAGGCCTATCCCCAGAGTAATAGGTCATCACAAAAGATCTAACCCAACGAAAATTGAAAGATTCGGAAGAGGAGCCAGCACAATCAAAATCAATGAAGGCAACAACAATAAAATCAGAAAGTTCAGTTACTTGATCCAAGGAAAAGGCATGCTCGGAGGAATCCACAAATAACTCAACTGAGGAGCAAGAACCCCTCTCCAGAAAAGGAAGAAAGTCCAACAAGATAATAAGGGAACAGAAAGCAGCAAGGGAAAAAGCAGCAGGGAAACAATCCAACCTAGACTTCTTGGTCAAAAATTCACAAGCAAGCAAATACCTCCTTAGTGCCGAAGAGGAACGAAAGGAAAAAGAAAGGGCACTCCACAATGCCAAAAAATAATGAAGCTGGTCTCCTAGAACTGTAGAGGATTAGGAGGCTCTCAAAAAATAGAAGTAATCAAAAGGTTCAAATCAATGGATTCGGCTTCAATCCTTCTTATCTAGTAGACAAAAAAATCGGTGGAAGATAGCATAGCCACACTAAAAAAAAATTGGCCTAAAGGAGAAGGGTATGCCATTAGCTCAATAGGTGCATCAAGAGGCCTTCTCAGCTAGTGGGACACTAACAAACTTTCAATGCTCTCGACAATTGAAAATAAGAATTAGTTGTTAATCAAGATAGAAAATAAAGGGACCAAAGAAATGTTCTGGATTGGGAACATATATGGCCCAACCATTCAAGCCCAGAAAGACAATTTTTGGAAATCCCTTGAGGATCAATGTGCTGGAAAAATGCTTCTTCCTTGCTATTTAGTGGGTGACTTCAATGTCACCATCTCCGCTGAAGAACGAAGAGGATGAACAAAGGTTAGGGATCCCTTTGGGGAAAGGCTTGAAGACCTAATCTCTCTTTGGGGACTTTCGGACATCAAACCTAAAAACGGCTCCTTCACATGGAGCAACAAAAGAATTTTCCTAGGCCACATAGCTGCTCATCTGGACAGGGTGCTTGTAAACACTCATCTCTTATCTTCTCATCCAGAGACCAAAATCCTTTGCTCAACCATCTCTGATCACAAGCCAATCTGTTTCTTCCCTCCTCTAGAAAATCTTGGTCCACTCCCCTTCCGCTTCAATCATCTCTGGCTTGAGGCTGGTGGAGTCAAAGATATTGTAGTTGAAGCTTGGCGCTGCTTCATCCCTGGATCTCTAGCTTTCTCTTGGGAACAAAAAATTAAAAGAGTAAAACAAGCCCTCAAATCATGGGTGAAAATTCATTTTCAAGAGCCCACTAAAAAGAAAGCAAACATAGTCAAAAGCATGGAAGCTCATCAAGCAAAGATGGAGGAGTCAGAAATCACAAGGGAACACCACCTTAAAGAAATAGAACTCGAGAAGATCCTTTAATCAATTCTAAGGCAGGAGGAACAAGACTGGAGACTGAGATCGCGAGTCCTATGGCTCAAGGAAGGCAACCAAAATACAAAATTCTTTCAAAATAAATGCAGGGACAGATAGATATGGAACACTATCAGGGAGCTCAAAAGCGAGGATGGCACTCTCAGCACTGGGAGAGCTACATTATGCACAGAGGTAAGAAGCTTTTTTGAAAACTTATATAATTATAAGGAGAATGTTTCACAGGAATGCCTGGAAGAAATGGTTCGGGACATCCCTACCATGATCAGCCCAAAAGAAACCCTGCAGCTTGAAGCCCCCATAACCAAGGAAGAAGTGAAGAAGGCCATTTGGTCCCTTCACCCAGACAAAGCCCTTGGCCCTGACGGCTTTCCTATCATCTTTTAAAGATCCTTCTAGTCGCTAATAAGAAAGGACCTCATGCGTCTCATCTCCTAGATGGCGAAAGGAAAAATGGGAGGAGCCACAAACTCCACCTTCCTGGCCTTGATCCCCAAAGAGGCAAATCCCTCCTCCATCAAAAGGTTCAGACCCATTTCTCTATGCAATACCTCGTACAAAATATTTTCAAAAGTCCTATCTCTAAGACTCAAGCCAATTGTCCGGTCTCTGATTTCCCCCAACCAAGGAGGCTTCATCTCTGGTTGCCATATCAGTGACAACATCCTTATGGTACAAGAAGCTATCCATTCCAGTACAAAGAGAGGAGAACCAAGTATGGCCATCAAATTGGATCTGGAAAATGCATTTGATCGACTGAGGCATTCATTCATTCTGATGGTTCTAAAAAAAATTGGGTTCCCTCCTACCTTCATAAATCAAGTCCAAGCATGCATAAACTATCCTTGGATATCCCCCCTAATCAATGGGAGACCCACAGATTTCTTTAAGGCCTCCAGAGGAATAAGACAAGGGTGACCCCTCTCCCCCTTTCTTTACATCCTTGTGGCGGACTCTTTAAGTAGAAGACTCTCTAAACTTCAAGTTGAAGGTTTACTCCCAGGCCTTTCCTTTCAAATTGGAGATAATCCTATAAATCATGCTCTTCTTGCTGATGACACTATCCTGTTAGGCATAGCCTCTCCACAAATCGCCAGAAACTTCCTAAAACCTTTGGACCTCTTTCTCTGATCCTATGGAAGCTTGGATAACCTGAACAAGTATCAGCTCTATGGCTAGAATTGCAACATCACAACTCTTCGTAGCATATCTCAAATCATGCATATCAAAGTCAATTACAATTGGACGCACTTTACTTACCTGGGTATCCAATTTGTTAAAAAAAACATGTGCCTCAGCTATGTGGACTCTGATCATACAAAAAATTAAGAACAAAATCAATGCTCTGAGCTCCAAGTGGTTAAATCTTTTAGGGAAGGTAACTCTCATTCACTCCATCCTCTCCTCTTATCCGATATACTCTAGCTCGATGATCCTTGCACTTAAAAGTGTCATTAACAGCATAAGTAAGGAAATAAGAAAATTTCTTTGGCAAGGGGGAAAGGTGTAGAGAAAGAAATTTCACTTGGTCGAATGGGATACTGTCAAAAATCCAAAATGCAGAGGAGGATTGGGAATCAGGGATCCCAAGCAAATGAACAAAGCATTGGGAGAAAAATTGGTTTGGAGGTTGGTTACTAGCGGGAAGGAATAGTGGAAAGAAGTAATCAGAAAAAATATATATCAAAAGGGCCAGATCAAAAATTCTAAATGGAGAGTGGACTGGAAAGGGAACCTCTCTTTAGCAATTGTGCAAAGCCTCTTACAGCCTTATTCAATCTCACTTCTACTGGATACCGGGAAATGGGAAAAAATCAAGGTTTGGGAAAGCAGAATACTTGGGTAGCCCCCTCTCTCATCTCTTCCGGGGATAAATGACTTAGCTGAATGGACTAGCAATGAAGGCTTACACTCTCTCTACGATCTCTCTTTGTGGAACTTAAAAGGAATATGGGAGGGCTGGAAAGAATTGCACCCCCCTCTCCATCTGAATGAAGCTAAGAATCTTCTTATGGCTTCTCTGTAAGGCATGACACCAACCAGCGAGACTAAAAAGCATAGCATTGGCTGGGGAAAGAATGGGAAATATACGGTCAATGAAGGGTATAAGAGTCTTTCAGTGGAACCAACAGCAAGTGAGTGAAAATGGAAAAAATTATGGCAAGCAGATAGCATCCCTAAAGTTAATTATTTCTTCTGGATCTTGATCCACAATAAACTCCTTACAGCTAATAACCTTAGGAAAAGAGGGATAGTGGGTCCTTCTCGGTGTGCCCTATGCAATAATGAAGAAGAAACATCCAACCAGCTTTTCATGCAATGCAGTGTTTCTCTGAAATTTTGGCAGTGTGTTCTCCCCCTGGGATCTATATTCAACTCATCAAGAACAGTAGCTTAGCTCCTTGATGATTGGGACAAAAACCTCCCTGGTTCTCTAAAAAAGAAACCCATTCTTAGGCGACTATCACTACAACAAAAACTGGATTTAGCGTCTCTTTTTGCATCCTTTTTTGCGTCTAGACCATCTTTCAGTGTATTTTTCTTCATTTTTTGGACAAAATGGCGTAATTTCATGGGTTGGTGCTATTTTAGGCGTTTTTTGCGTCCTTTTTCTAAATCTGGCGCAAATTGCGACGTAATTTGCACCGGGTTTTGCACCTGGTTATGCGCTAGGTTTTGCAACAGGTTTTGAGCCTATTTTTGCACCTAATTTTGCGCCTAGTTTGTACATCTACTGTTGTTGCACCCCCTTTTATGCCCATGTTTGCCTCAACTTTTACGCCCTTGTTTTCATCCACTTTTGCATCCTTTTTTACATCCACTTTTGCATCCACTTCTGCTACTTTTTTTGCATCCCTTCATGTGCCAAGTTTTGCATCAAATTTTACATCCTGTTTTGAGTCTAGTTTTGCATCTCGTTTTGTTTCAGCCATTTTTGCATCCACTTTTGCATCCATTTTTTCATCCACTTTTGCACCCACATTTTCATCCCTTTTTGCATACCATTTTGCATCCATGTTTACGTCTTTTTTTGCATCTACTATTGCATCCACTTTTGCATCTACTTTTGTCGCGTCCCAATTCACACCCATTTTTGTGCTTACTTTTACACCCACTTTTGCTTCAACTTGTGCATCCACGTTTGCATCTTTTTTTGCATCCAATTTTACATCAGTTATTGCATCCCTTTACGCATCCATTTTTGCATCCACTTTTGCATTGGGTTTTGTTTTGGGTGTTACAACTACTTTTGCATCTACTTTTGCATCTACTTTTGTTGCATCCACTTTCGCATCCAATTTTGTATCCAATTTTACATCCATGGTTGTATCCACTTTTGCGCCAATTTTTTCATCATGTTTTGCTTCCATGATTGCATCATTTTTTGCATCTACTTTTGCATCACCTTTTGCATCCATTTTTGGTGCACCCCATTATGCACCCACTTTTGCGCCTACTTTTGTTGCATCCATGTTTGCATCCTTTTTTGCATC